>VZTL01073466.1:41208-51870 GCA_013400535.1 Scopus umbretta | reverse complement strand
CAGTTTTTCTACAGCTGAGACACCAGCCCGTAGGGAGGAAGAGAGGCTTTCTTCATATTGCTGGAGTTGGCCAGCCAATTCATGCACTGTCTCTTCCTCTCTGTCTTTCCATGTCATTACTGCCAATGAGTTTGCATGTGAGGATGGTGTGCTCTGTACAAACTTCTTCCGCATGGGTCACGTGCACCTGACTTCATCTGGATCTTTGGATAACACTCGTTGTTCAGGTCATCATAAACCACGTCTAGCATGGGTAATTCTCTCAGATACTGGATACCTCTCTCCATGGTGGCCCACTTGCCTGGGTGACATATAACATCTTCCTTGAAGAGATGCCTTTCCTTCATGCCTGACAGGCATCACCTCCAGAGGCTGAGGACTTATGCCCCTTTTGCAATTGCTTTGTCAATGCCCCCTTCCCTAGAAAGGGATCTTAGCTGCTTGGCTTCCCTACCCTCTAACTGCAGGCTTCTGACCCCATTATCCCAGCATCGGAGCAGCCAGTTGACAATGTGCTCGCCTGGATGACGACTGAAATCTTTTTGCATATCTCGCAGCTCACTCAGGGATAGGAATCGGGTGGTTACCGCCTCATTTATGAGTTCTGCCTCTTCCTCATCCTGTTCTCATGATGGCCCTGGTTCATCTTCGTCCCTTACTAAAGGGGCAACTGATACCGGCATGGGTTGGTTCTCTGGTTTAGCCACGGTGTCTGTCACCGGGGTTGGAGGAGACATGGTGCCTGTTACAGGGTTTGGAGTAGCCACAGTGCCTGTTGTTTTGTTGTCAGATCCGGAGACCTTCTCTTCCCCTAGAGGGTTCTGAATAGTGTTGAACAAGGCTTGGTAGGCATGAGCCAGGCCCCAGCACGTAGCAGTGATTTGTGTCTCCCTGGAGTTGCCAGGGTGACAACATACTTTTTCCAAATACTTTACTAGTTTTTCAGGATTCTGCACTTGTTCAGGGGTGAAGTTCAAAAACACTGGAGGTACCCACTGTCCTAGGTACTTGCCCATACTATCCCACGTACCCTGCCACTCATAACTATCCAGGCTTGGGCCAGATCTCTGGATGATATTCTTAAATTGCTTATTAACCTTAGACAAAACTGAAATAATATTCCCAAGAAATACCAATAGATGTATCTTAACTACCCAAAGATGTTTAAGATACTGAAAAGTTATTGTAATGAAGGAGGAAAAATCATAGAATAAGGTAGCGAAGGTGCCATTCTGTATTTCCTCCATAAAAATCCTCAGAGGAAGAGGTATAATTGCTAATTGTCTCCTTGAGGTACAGTACTGTACCTGAAGTACAGTAATGGCTTCAATACAAAACCCAAATGCCAGATAAAGCTCAGGGCCAGTTTTTTTATAACAAATCTCCCAGGAAAAAACATCACTAATCACTGCAGAGCACAGCAAACTGCAAAACCCAACACCAGTCATGTACAGCAAAAAAAAAAAAAGAGCATAGTGCAGATCAGATAAACGAACATTGAGAACAGATGAATCAATATTGTGATCAGCAACTGTTAACAGATTCCTTAATATGCTCTGGTTAATCTGTTACTATCTCAAACCCTTTGTGCCCCACATTGGGTGCCAAAAAGGACTGTCGTGGTTTAACCCTAGCCAGCACCACACAGCTGCTTGCTTACTTCTCCTGCCCTGGTGGGATGAGGGAGAGAATCAGAAAGTAAGAAAAATTGCGGGTTGAGATAAGAACAGTTTAATAGTTGAAATAAAGTAAAATAGTAGTAGTAATAATAGTAATAATAGTAATAATAATAATCGGCAAAGCAAGTGATGCACGACACAATTGCTTGCTACCCGCTGACCGATGCCCAGCCCGTCCCTGAGCAGCGATCGCTGCCCCCCGGCCAACTCCCCCCAATTTCTATACTGAGCGTGACACCATATGGTATGGAATAGCCCTTGGGCCAGTTTGGGTCAACTGTCCTGGTTGTGCCCCCCCCCAGCTTCTTGTGCACCTGGCAGAGCATGGGAAGCTGAAAAGTCCTTGACTAATGTCAGCACTGCTCAGCAACAACTGAAACATCAGCGTGTGATCAATGTTATTCTCAGCCTAAATCCAAAACACAGCACTATGCTAGCTAGTGGGATGAAAATTAACTCTATCCCAGCCAAAACCAGGACAGTCTATGTTACTTTTATAGTTATTTACCACAACTATTTGTTATTTCTTGTTCAAGGCTAGCTTTTATAGATCATTTAGTTTCTGAATCACAGTGTATTTTTCAAAGAGCAATTCCATGGGCAGTAGTCAGGCTCTCGTTAACTGCATTTTCTGTCTCAGTATTTTTTTTTTTTTTCAAACTGACTTAAAGTGGCCCAACTACTCCTCTGTTTTTAAAAGTGATGGATAACATTTATTTGAATCTCTGTGGAAATGATCAGCTGTTCTAAGCTTGTAGAATTTTCTTGGTTTTTTGCTTTCCAGGTCCTCACTGGGAAACTCAACTGCCAGCTGCAGATTGCAGCAGCAGTGAAAATGAAAGCATTTTCTAGGTACACTTGATATCTTTATTTACCCAGAAATCTTTATTTAACTGGAAGCAATGCTAAGAATAGCAACCTCTGCTAGCCTGACTGGCTCGATTCTCATTCAGGTTTCAATATCTGTACTTAGTGGGGCTGTTTTTCTCTGTTCTCTAAGATCGTGCAAGTCTTCTCAAGTTGCCCCAACTTTCTGCACAGATTACAGCAGGGAATCCAGATCAAATAGATGGTTTAACAGACTCTTTGGTGAGCAGGGGATTACGAGGTAGGGCAGGTTTCTTCTGGCAGTGGTTTTCTGGGGTGCTAAGTGCTGCCTGGGGCTGTGCAAGGATCTGTGAATGAGCACAGCACTCTGGTGCGGTAAGATGGTAGCTGCCTGAGTGTCAGGCTGTGCTAGAAGTCAATTAATGGAGGTCCTGCACAGCTGCATTGTCAGTGAGGCAATTTTCTTTCTAGTTTTGTTGCTGCCTTGTTGGACACAGCTCAGAGGTGTCTGTGGCACACAGAAGTGGTCGAAGACTTACAGGACTCTTTCTCAAAGTCCTGTGTGGACAGGAGGAGGACGTAAGAGTCAGCTCTGCCCTTTGTAGAGATGAGAGCAGGCTTTTGGATTTTACTGCAGTTCAGTACCACCACCTCCTCCTCATCCTGTCCAGGTGGGGTTGTCCCACTAGCAAATGCTGCTGCTGCTGCTGCACATGAAGCGGTGTGGCTACAAGGTGGGCCTGGAGAGCAGTAACCAGCTGGCTCACTTCTGGCCAGGTAGAAAACTTGATGGAAGTTGTTCCTGTCATCATCTAAAATGACAGAATGAAGGAAATTAAGGAGCCTGTAAAGGACTCTGTTACTGGATGAAAGGACAAATTAGATGGAGATGGAAAAGCTAAGTGAAAGGTGAAGGAGAGGAAAAGCAGAAGGAATGAGGCTGCTATAGAACTCTTTTTCATAAATAAATAAAAAAAAAATTAAAAAATCTTTTAGCAGCATTAGGCAATAAAGCCCAGGAATGATTTCTTTCCTTTCTAGTTTATATTTTGCACAGCTTATAAAAATGATATAACTGTACTTCATTTATGTCTATCAATAACTGAGTTTGTAATTAAGGCTTTTATTACCACTAAAACCTTGTGATTCTGAATGTAGTGAATATTATTAAAACCCATTTTTCATTATAAATTTCTCCTGATCAGTTATGAAAGTATTTTCTTTAAATTAAAAATCAATGACATAAAGGATTTTGTTGGCAATTCATTTTTTTCAGAATAAAGAGTAGAAGAGGGCAGTATAACAGAGACGATGATCCAAACACTCTTGCCATCTCCATTTTTTTGTCTCGCTAAGGAAGGACAGAAATATTTTTTTTTAACTTTTAATACAGGTTTAGGTGTGCTGACTGAATGTGTTTTAAACTCTAATGTTACTACCTGCAATTTCTTTATTTTGCTTTATTTCTAAAAAGCAAGTTCAAATGCAAGGAAAGCAAGCTCTACTAGAAAATTTCATAAACGGATGCCAACAGATTAACATGTACTTCTGCAGGTGCCTTTTTTTCTTGTCCTTCCTTTGGGATGCAGGGTAACTTGTATGGGAAGAAGATGAAATATGCTTTATAAACAACTGAATGGCCAACTAAACTGCTTAGGAAGGCAGTCATGCACCTTAAAAGGATGATTTATATTTATATATTTTTCCAAGCTTTCAATTTCTTTTGACATTAATATTCGAACAGGCATTAAAATACGTAGTTTTGTTTTTTTTTTCTTTCCTGAGTTTTGTTTCTTCTCTACTCTAATTTCTCCGTAAGTTAATGAAATAGACACAGGTATACCTACCCTTCTCAGAATATTAAACACAAAGAAACTAACTGACTGGTTGGCAAGAAAAATGTGGTTATGGTCTAGTGTTGACAGTTTGACTCAAAAGAATTTCCAGTTCACTGTCATTACGATAAATTTGGAATAGTTATAAAGAAAGAAGAAAACTAATCTTGGTAGGGGAAGGAAACCTGTTTTACACTTAAAAGCCCCACTGTGTTATAAGTAAGCATATCGGAAATGCAGATATTTATTTTAATCTTTAAATTTTTGTTCAGTGTAAGGTCACTTTTTGAGTCATGGCAAAGTCATTTTGATGTCATTGTAGAAAGACAAGTTGGAACCAGGAGGTAAAATAGTAGTAAGTTATACCATAGAAATTTATCCTCTGATCTCTGTGTTATTGTTGAACTTTCTGATCCATTTGCCTAATTTGTGCTTGAATGTTTTCATAGCACAGCAAAGTCAGCATGACAGATGGAAAAACCGACATGTTTAAGCTCAAGAGTTCTACCAGGAAAAATGTTTGGTGTGGATGCAGCTGTGAAAGAGTTTTGCTGGCATTATACCCAATACCATTTCAAAGTTAGGATAAAACTCTCTCCAGTGGTGAGGATTTGCTACAGCTGTGCTCACAGTCTCTGATCTGGACTGCGTGCAGTGTGCCTTGCAACGTGCTCTTCTGTGGTTGACTTTAGATGTTGGAGGGTGCGGGGGAAGGACCATGCTGCTCCTCTCCTGCTGGAGCTTTCCCTCAGGTGTAGCCATGCTTCCTCCTTCAGGGATTATTTCTATTACTACGTGTCAGAGTTAGGCCAAAAAGTACAATGACTTCAACATTTTGAGCCCCAAACTGCAGTTATGAAGGATTATTGTTCACTCTGTGGTCAAAGGAAGGTGTCTGGCCTGATGGAATGACAGTCAGGCCACAGCTGGCAGAGCTGTAGGATGGTGTTGCAGATGGGAGCTGCTCTCAGAAGTTTGTAGTCTTCCTTGGGCAAAACAGCCAGGTCTGTGGTGTCGCATATTGCATCACGATTGACTGAAAATCTCATCTGCCAGTTGTCCTTTCGTCTTGATGTGAGAGGACGTGAAGGGGTCTTTGTCTCTCTCAGGTAGATGGAGCAGTCTGTTCCTTGGCTGGAGAGCATCTCTGTGAATGAGAGTAGGGGCTTGTTAACTTGGCCTTTGCCTGCAGTTACAGATGGCTGCCTTCTAGAATAACCATGTTCCTTCTCCTGTAGCTCTTCAGATTTCTTATTGATGGCGATCAGTCAAAAGTAGTAAGGCACAGTGACAAAATGCTTGGGCAGTTCTCCTTTATCAGCTCAAAGAGAGCTAGAAGATTATTTCTGTGATCGTGCTTAAGGGCTTGCACAAACCATGGAAAGACAAGCTTAAATCTGTTTCAGCCATCAGTGCACCTTCTCAAAGATCTTTGCAAGTGCCACGTTTGGGATGGGCCTCTTAGATAACTCCTTTAGTAATTTCTCATTTCTGGGCAAATAGTGAAGAAGTTCCTTTATCTTCAGAGTTTTACATGATGTACCTCTATTTTTACTTAAAAGGTATCAGAGAATCAAAACCTACTTTTGATCAAATCAGAAGCCAGTTCTGGATGATTTCTTTTCCATTTATCTGTATAGGAGTAGTGTCAGCTACATGTAGGTGTGTAGTAGGGATCTATTGCAAGAGAATGACCAGAGGAGAAAAAATTTAGATTCATCTAGAAGTTTTTTCCTTCTAAGAGTAATGTACCTAAATGCCTGGGGAGGAAGGCAGGGCCATTACAATAGTTCATTAATTCTGCTGTTACCTGCTGTTGTCCAAGAAACCATCCTCTTTTATTGTGCTCTTCATCTAGTATCTGCACAGCCTTTGATGAAGCGGATGTGTTCTTGCCATGTTAATGAAACTATCCTGTGTCTATTACCGTACAGTAGAAATATTTTAAGGAGGGGAAAAACATAGCGGTGTGAGTGGACTCCTGATTACCGTGTTTTCATATAGCGTGTGACGTATTTCCTGCATGCCTGATACTACTTATGGTTTACTGTTGCAATCTGCATTTTTATACTGAAAATACAGGTTAGATGATGTTTTGAATTGGAACTTGATGAAGCAGAGCGTAACACTGCTCAACAATGGTTTCTGCACTGGCACGGTCTGTCTCTCGACACCCTGAGCCTTTTTTCCTCCTACCAGGTGACTTGTTGCCAAAGTTGGACATGCCACTTTGGAGACACTGGTCCTTAAACACATTCCTGTGCTTTAGAATTTTTGCTCTTTTTCACAGTTTGAGGAAACTGATGCCTGCCTGTTTTTTTGTTTTCCTTTTCCTTTCCTCCCTTCCCTTTCTCCCCTCCCAGTCCCTGACAATCTTGCTGTCTTATCCCCATGTTTCAGTAGAGCTCTCTTACAGTCTTGCCTCGTCAGGCAAGGTAACGAAGAGGCACATCAGGCTGCTCTCAAGATGCACAGTTTCCAGCTAGCTGTGTGCTCTTGAATTGTCCTCTTAAGAGAATTTTTTCAAAAAAACCTTTGGGTGTTTTAAGCACTAAGGAAGCTGTCCAGTACCTTCTCTTGCTTTAATTCATTTACATGCTGCGAAAGTGGGGCATCCTAATTACACCTCATCACTTGGAAGGTCACTTTAGCAGCTCTTCCAATTAAGTTGTCCACATCAGTAAAACAGGATTTTTTTATTTTTAAAGATTTTTACTTGACGAAGATGAAAGTCTGTCATGTCCCTTTGGTAGTAATTGTAAAACTTCAGAAAGTGCAGAAAAATAGTGGTTTCCTCATGAAATATAGTGTTCTTTCAAAATTACTTTGATGTCGAATTGCAGGGCTTGTTTATTGCAGGCAATGGTGTCCTTAGTGGAAGTTAGGTGATGTGTAGCTTCTGTCAACCGAAATCAAATCACCTTGCCTGCTGAGGTTTTGCTTGCTTGCTTTGGTTTTTTTTGAATCCCAGTAAGAGCTTATGTTTGTCTTAACTTCTTTCACTGATCTTAGAAAGTATTTAACTTTTGTAGCAGTGGAATAACTCATGCACACATGTCAGTTAAGTTTCACCATTGCAAACTGGGGGGGGTGTGTTCTTTGTATTTAATATTTATTATTATTGAGCATGCTAAATAAATAGGAAAGTCCCTGAGAATTTCTAATGCTGGTGAACTAATTCTGTCCTGTTGTAAGGCAGTAACTCTGCCACTGAGATCACAGTGGCCCGGTACCTGCTTTGTGTCTTGCATGTGTAACTTCTCTATTAAAACAAAACATTAAACTAGTGAAGTTCTGTACTGGTATATTGTACATACAAAATTACTTTAAATTATAAATTAGTACCATTGTTTCTGCCTCTCTCAGTCTGGCATGAAAGTTCTCCTTTCAGTTTTTTAGTGCTTAGAGCTGAATAGCCTGCTCTAATACATTCAAGAAAATGTCTTGGTGACTATGAAAGCTTGGTATGTTTGTGTAAGATTGATTGCTATGCTTTGCTCTTGCTCTTGTGTTCTTGTGAGCATTTGTTTTCGTTTTGCCCTTCAGAAGTTTTACTAGGCTAGTTTGTAAGTGACAATATAGTGCCTTAAGTGGGTGTGTTATATATTCATAGGTGCTGTGTTCTTTATTGATGTTTGCAAGTTGTACTAAATATTGTTAGGAAAAAAAAATAAAGCTAAGCACAAGAGATCTTTATGAATAATTGTATGCTTTCAAAAGTGTTATGCTTAGCTTAATGCACACTTTAATTCTCCAGAAAGCACCCAAGCGAAAGATACAATGCAATGGAGTTACGTTAATCACTTTCTCTCCTCCACTTTGAATTACGTGTATCACAGCATCTCAAGTCTTTCTGCTGCTTTTTAATGCAAAAAATGTGTGAGCAGATCATGGAGCTATGGAAAAAAATCAAATTGTCATACAGGAAGATTTATGGTAAAAGAACGAAAGGATAAAAGGACAGAAATGAGGTGGTGGTGAGGGTCGGTATAAAGTGTGGAGAGCAGGAGAAAATATCTCAAAATAAAGTACATTCATGAAACTGCTACTTACATAAATGAAAATTTATAGGACAAAGTATATCTAACTGTTCAATAGGAAATCTTGACCACTTAAAACTCTCTTCCATCAAAGTGTGATTTGCTAAAAGCTTGTGTTCAGTATGGGGTTGAGTTTGTCTTGTGATGGTATTCAGTAAATGGAAGGCTGCATTTATCTCTTTAATCTTTACCTGGGTCTATTGATAGATTTCAGATGATGTAAAGCTAAATTTAGGCTCATGGTGGATGGTCAAATGCCATCCATTCAAATGCTGTATGGAATTTCTTCCTTGCTTTTCTGTTTTGGGTTTAACCCTTGATCTTTGAAAATCTGCCAAACTGTAACATTAGGCTTCCATGACTGCAGGTCAGCTGAGGCCACTGTATTTGAGGTCATTTAAATTTAGTCTTTGGATAACACTGTAAGCAGGAGTAAGATGAGTATGTGCATGTGAAGGGAAGAGGTATGTATTTTGCTTTTGATTTAGGTGCTCTTTCTGACACAAAATGACACAACGTCTGTATGCTTCCAGCACAAGATTAGAGCATCTCTTTGGGGACCTGGTGAAACGTATTGACCTTTGAGCACACAGCATCGAACAAGATTCACAGATTTCTGTGAGAGAGGGCAATAATGGATCATTTAAGCTACTGCGTTAACTAGGCTCGTTGCTGTCAAAGCACATAATACTGTGTTGTGAGAGCTCTGCCGCCTGTCACTGAGGAGGGCTACCAGTGGGTCGGATCGGGTAGTGCTGATGCATATGCCTGTGAAATACTGGTTTAAGTAGGGTGAGAAGTATTCCTCTGGAGAGGGCTGGCTTTCTGTGGACCAGCCACACAACCTGTGGGAAGGATCTGCTCCTTGCTATTGAGCTGTGGACATCTGCTAGAAATGGAGGTATGGGTTGCTCTTCTATGTGTTTGGGGCCCTTGAGGGTGGTGTTTAACTGCTGGGTTGCTCAGTGTGTCAAACTGCTGCAGAGCTGCTCAGTTTTGTGCAGGGAACAAGCCTCCCAAAGCCCTTTGACTTGTGTGTCTGCAGGAGTGATTGTCAGAAGAACTTCAGCTCTTAATTAGTTGAAAATTGAACGGTGTTTACAGAAGCTAAGAGCATGAAGTAATTTGGAAGTAGAGTAAAAGCTGCAGCAGTTCAGATTAAGGACCTCTTCTACCATTTCAGGTACCTGTGTTCATACCAGGAATACCAGTCTGAGATGATAGCTCTGTGCTGACATCTGGGGTTGCAATTCTTAACCTGAGAGGAAAAATCTTTGCAAAAAGTGACAAAAATGGTCATGCCTGTTCCTTAAAAATTTTTAAAACAAATGCTTTAAGAACAACAACAAGAAAATCCCAGAGCTCCTACTTGTCTGCTCTTTTTGTTGCTTATTTTAATTTATCATATACATCAAGGACCATGAAGTCTAATTTGCATATGCCTCGTCAGGGTTGTTTTTTTCTGTCTAGATTAAAATGTAAATACGTAAGTATAGAAAAGCGTCCATATTAAGAATTCAGCAACTGCCTTGTAATTGAATTTGTGTCTCGGACTGGGCATTTGTGCTTTAGCTAGTTTAATTTGCATTTGAATGCACAACTAGAAACTTTGAATTGGATACTCAATTAGAAAATGGTATGCAGGTACATTCTTCCTTAATGCAGCCTCCAGAGACACGCTATTTACCTGTATAAGGCCAAGTTCTAGGTTTCTTGTTCAAAATTTAGGTTTATATTTAAAAAGTTGCATTGGAGTTTGTTTGTTTGTTTTTCTCTACCAATCTCAAATCTATAATTTCTAGACTTGAATTAGGGCCTTTTTTCAGAAGTGCTGTCTTTTTTTCTTTGCATTGGTGTAGAGAGTAACAGGTTTGGTATTTCACTTGTTAGTGGTCTTGAAAAACAGTAATAGCTGGTATACGAGATGTGTGAGTTAAGCAGATATGCACGGATGAGCCCAAATCCACAGAATAAAATTAGATTAAATTTACTCCAACTGAGCAAAAGAAATATTTCTGTATATTTTTAGAAGATGTAGGAGAAGATATATAAAATTAAGTATGTAATTTGGACTGTAGTTTAATACCACTTTTTTGGGGAGCAACCTTTCAGCTTGGCCGTACCAGCATCATCACTAGCTAATTGCAGAAGATGCAGACAAACAAATACGCACTGTTAAACTGGCTTATTAAATGCTAAAAAAGCAACAGCATGTCACTTCTAAAACATCACTTCAGAAAACTTTTCCGTCAGAAACATATTTCAAGATAAAGAATGCAG
>VZTL01073466.1:0-34804 GCA_013400535.1 Scopus umbretta | reverse complement strand
TTTTTTTTTTTTTTTTGGCAGACTTCAAATTCATGAGTTGCTTAGATTACTTTTTGAAAGTCCAGAGATGTAATCTTTAGAATATAGGTGGGTTTCTTCACACAGTTGAGTAGCAGGAAGAAATCCGTTGTGTAAAGGGGATGTCAGGATACGAAGCGTTAGACTGTTTTTTATCTGAAGTGTGAAGTTTTAATAACCATTTTAAAAGCTATTGTGAAGCACTATTCATATCCCACAAAGGTTAAGTTTTACAGCTTTCTAAAAATGATGTGTGCTTAGGTTACAAATGCATTTTTAATTCTCTAGTACCATCTAAAATGTTAGTGTGGTGAAAGATACTGAATCTGAATGGGTCTTTTCTGACCAGTGACCAAAACAGTGACATGTAATTTTTTGTCAATAGACAGCTTCTCCTTTTTTATTATAAAAGATACATTTTTGTATGGAAGAAATGGGCACTGGTATGCAAATATGTCAAGTATACTGTGTGCTATGAATGAAAGTACTTGAAGCTTTAAAAGTTAGGCCAATGAAAAATTGTGAGGGAGGAAAACATTACATGTGTACACTTGCAGCCTTCTGAAAGACATGTGGTCTGATCCCTCGACATCTGTATCGAACTGAATGGGGATTGCATTGGCCAGTTCTACCTGGTGAATGACTTTAGAATTAGCAAGAGATGAAAGAAGGCAGGTAACATCTGGCTAGCGAGGAGATATTTGTGTTTCTCAGCAGTTCTTTGTGCATTTTCATTCTGAGGATGGGTCTTTGCGTGTTCTTGCAGGGGGGTTTCCTTAGGGATAAGCTGTGACCTTGGACAAAGACAATGAATTCTCATTTGTGACACCTAAGCTCCTTATGTTAAGAAATGCACAACTTTGGCTATAGTTAAGGGGTTGGTTTGTTTTTTTTAACTACATACCTGTGAAAAATCGGGCTGATTCTAGGTATATTTGCCATTTTTGGTGTTCCAGTATTTTTCTTAGCACATACATACACAAGATAAACAAAAGAAATTGAGACTGACAAATGTTTAAAGAGCCTGCTGGCTTTCTTGGGCAGAATGTGCTGAAAGCCACAGCAATTCAGCCTTTAAAAAACCAAAAGAGAACACAAATAGTGGCTCCTGACAACCCTGCAGGACGCTGGAGCAGCTGTGACTTCAGATGTTTTATGTTACTATTCTACTGTATCCCAGCAGTAACTACAAGTGGCTTCACTCTCTAAGGCTGTGCAAAAAATTCAGTTTCAGAATGCAAACGGGTGAAAGTGATTGAACATAAAATCTCATCTATGTGTGCAATGCCTAATTTGATTTGTGAATTTCTTCTTGGAAATGTTACCCTCAGAATTTCACGAGTCTTCATTTAGTAGTCAGTGTTGTTAGCTACCTTGCAGGGTATATGGCTGTGTGGCTGATGGTGGCTGCAGAAGTGATTAGCCCTTTTGAAGGGTAGGGTAGCAGTAAAAGGTAGGGATGTTTGGGTTTTTTGTTTTGTTTCTGTTTTTTTTTTTTTCCTCTCTCTCGCTGAAAATGGGCGCATCTAGAATCCAGCAAACTTGGTGGCAAAGGCCAACAGAGAAACACTTTCTCTTACTTAGAAGCAGCTTTTCTGGCACAAAAGCATGACAGCTTTTGTGTCCTCTGTTGTCCCAAGTTAGATCAGCTGGAGCTAAATCTTTGCTTAGTGAGGGATGTCACTTGTAACACAGAAATAGGGGAGCAAACTCTCACACAGTGTTGCTGGGCTTCCAACACAGTAAAGTGCTCCTCTAGCTCCCTCTAACTCTTCTGTCCCAAGCATTTTTTTTTTTGCTAAATTTACAAGCTGTAAATAAATCTTGGATGTAAACTGTCCTTCCACATGTTAAGAACCCTCCACCAAATCAAAAGCAAAAGCAAAACCACCATTTAAACTGGGGCTGACTTTCTTAAAAGGAACTGTGATTTTATAGTGTAGCTACAAATGACTGTGAATAACCATGTATTTGAACAGGTTGTGTGCTTCCAACAATAGATCTGTTCTTTTTGATGGTAACCATAGAGAAGTGCCATTCAGCTTTACTTGACTTCAGAAGAAACCTGGCAGAGAACTTTATATGGCTAAACCATTTGTTTAACATCACCTTATGATCTGAGCAAAACTAAAATTCATATTTAGCACTATGTTTTGCGATGCAAAACATGCTCCAGAATAAATTCTTCGGTGCTTCTTGATGATTGACTTCATGTAAACTAGCACAGTAAATCTTTAAATGTATATTCATGTTGTTGCTCTCAACAAATTTCGAGTGCCTTTCTATATAATATCCGCAATGAGAATTATTGAGTAATGGCATGGGCTAGCTAGTCCAAGCACCAGGAGGGAACTTTCCTGGTTGAGCGTTTTCAGATATCTTGGTTTAGTCACTATAATTCTGTGTGGAAGACAATTGGCTAATTGCAAGTATATGAAAGCGCTTGGTTTATTAAGAAAGATAGACTGGTAATAAGCAGACTTGTTTTTTTCCCTGTTTCAAATTAAGGTAGGTCTGAGAGTTCTTACTGTTTGATAAAGCTCTGAATGTATTTTTGTGATTTCCTTGTTAAAAAGTGTACAGTGATTAGTAGAGCTACAAAGAGAAGCACTCAAGCAACATAACATTTAATTGGAATTGTTAAACATTTAAAGGTAATAATACGTGAGCCGAGTGTTGGAACGTGCTGGCAATTTTGTATAATTCTAGAAAATGTGGTGTCGCAGATTACATTTTTGGGTTACTTAGCTCCTTTGATACTTCTGAGTTTTTAATCTCAGCCCAGTGAAGTATTTTGTATTTCCATTTTTTTTTAGTTGTGTTGTGAAAGAAACGTAAATAAAAATGTCATGTACTAAAAAGTGAAGTACAATTATTATCAAGTCTGTAAAAATCGGGGAAAAAAAATCTCTTAAGCCTGTAAATCTTCTTCATATTAATTTATGCCAAGTCTAGAAGTTTGATAAGCCCTACTTATGGGAATACACAAAGGATAAAGTGGTCCTGCTAAGAAGTTCTCACTGTTGTACTTACGAAGCAGTAATTTGAATTGCAAAGTAAATATGCAGGTTTAGTTTATGGTTTATTAAAAAAGTGTAGTTCAATGCATCTGTATTTCACAGCTTTGTTTTGTTAACTCCTCCCATCCCACGTCTGAACCACCCAGAAACAAAGCCATGTCATGTTCACGTGAAAATAGAGGGTTGCTGGGGTAGTGTTCTCAAACTGGGTAACACCTATTTTGCCACGGTAAAACTCAAAAGACCCAGATGGATCATACGACAATATGTAAAAGTCAAGTAACAGATTTATTTTTTCTTTCCCCCCTTCTGAAAACTGGATTAAAGCATTAATGTGCAGAGGTGGGGAGCGCGGGGAGGCTGTTAATGATCTTTAATCTCAAAGACTAAATGTTTGAGCTCTCTTATCCAGCAGTTCCCCTCCCTTCCCCTTCTTCCTTATTTTCCTCCTTTCCCTAGAGACATGGTGTCGCCTGCCATCTGCCTTTCTGCTTCGGACTGCTGCCCCCTGTTAGGGTTGTCGCAGTCCTCTGTAGTCTCCCTGCACTCCCTCCTGTGGCAGCATCCACACTGGCCAGTGAAAAGGGCAGTGAAAAGGTGGAGCATGGTCTACATCCAACAGCCAAACATCCTGCTGGGAGCAAAGTCCGGCCGGTGCAGTTTTGCCTGAATTGTGCCTCGGCATGGCCAGGTTGTGCTGGAGCGCTTGCGAAACCATCAAACGGGCATGGGGAGCCTGTGCCCTTGCTCTGCTTGGCTCGCTGGTGTAGACGTAGCCTGCGTGATGTTACCCCACCCCATCCTTATTTATCATTAGCGGGTTACAGCTGGGAGGCAAATGGAGGAGGATGTCTCTCCATTAAGCTGTTCTGAAGTAGAAGCTTGCAGCGTTCAAAAGATTTAACTAGAAATTAATTTTACCTTTGCAGACCCAGTGTTTTTAGACTATCTAGTTTGGATATCGCTTTGTGACCCTGTTCAAGTATTTAACCTCACACGCGTGAACAGTAAGCTGCTCTTCGGGAAAAACTTTTTGCTGAAAAACAGGGTGAGGTTCTGAATTCTGAGGGTGACCGCTGGATGAAGTATATGAGCTTTCTGGTGTTTGCTTGCAATAGTGATGTTGTTGTAGAACACTATCTGTTGTTCATACAGACCCATCAGTATACAGTCCTGTTAACATAAAAAGGAAAAGGAAAATGTGAGACAAATTTAAAATATTTCTAAAGATGTATATAGCAGAATTTTCTCCTAAATATGCCTCTTACCTAGGGCATTAAGAGCTTTGCAGAGGTTTCCTTGATGAAGAGAAGTTTCTCGCTCATAAATACTTAGGTCAAAGTTCAAACTGAGGCATATTCTGTTGGGAATAGGAGGATTTTTATTATGATTTTTATCCACCATTACAGAAGATGCCATGTTTTTTTGGTTTTCCTGCAAGTCCTGTTTACAAGTTACTTTGCAAATTGCAGGCGCCTTCTAACGTATAGTGGGAGTCTAGTACCAGCATTAGAAGGAGAGGAAAAAGAAATAAAGAAAGAAAGGAAGAAGCTAGAAAAGCTGTAAGACTTTTCTCTTTTCCCTGACAGTAACCTCACTGTTTGGATAGAAGACAGTTGTAGGCAACATGAGGAACAGCACACTTAACAAATATGCAAACGCTGTATGGTTTTGGCATTGTGCAAAACATTTTTCCCCAAGAGTAATTGCCCTAATCATCTTTATATAGTTAAGATAGTTACTTTCTGAGGCATTCATCCTATAAACCTACAATTAGAGCACTTAGGTGCTTGCACAGGTGCAATTCAGCGATGATACAATAAGGATAACAATGAAGCTAATTTTGTGTTCAAACGGTATTTTAAAGTAACTAAATTTCATAGCAAGACACGTAATTAGATCTGTTATTGTAGGAGGAAGGTTATGAGGGTAGTGCCAGGTTACAGTACACTGAATTCAGTAATTCTAAGTTTCAGGTCATTTTTGGTTAATGAAAAACACAAATCTTGAGCTCACCTGTAGCTTTTTCTGAACAACACTCTGCTCTTTATGATACATAATCCATCACCCATAGATACGCTCTTTTGAAATTCCTTCATGGAAACGTCAAAACTTAAATGCTTTAGCATAAACAACCTTACACAAAATTCTGCCTTTTGATCCATGTGAATGTCATCGTGAATGCTTCTCGGATTTAGTATTTGGGCTTTGCCATTGGAGACTATTAAGAAGGTACGACTTCGTTGAAGAACAGTGACAACTTCACTGCTGCGCCTGAAACGAGGATTGTGAAGAGTTTGTGTGTACTGTTAAGATTGTAGAGATTACTTACGCTGTGCCTTGTGTTGGTTCTTAAATACCAAGCCATCTTCTTAATACAGAACCCTAAGCTGGGGATTATTTTACCTACATTTTTTTTTTCCTGATTATGCACTACAGGGATAATAACCTTTTCAGATATTTAGTCAAGAAGCAATGTATATCTGCTTAACACTTTACCGCACAGCTCTGTCTTCATGCATCATAAAATGCATACACAACTTGTTCCTTGTTACGGTCTTGCCCAGACAGGTTGGCTGGGGAAATTTAAGGCAAGTCAGTTGAACGGGTTAGCTCAAGAGCTCAGAGTCATTCTGTCCCTGGAATGCAAAAATACATGGAGATTTGCAGTTACCTGTATCAAAAACACTCATTCAGTTGTTTCACCAGGCGTGCTATACCCCCTAGGAAACAAGCCCTTAAAAAGTGCTTTGAAAGCTCCGAGTGTCACTAGACATTTGAAATAGAAATGAGCCATTATCTGACACATTTTCCAGGACTTGTACTGACAGAGGAAAGAGCTCTGCTCTAAACTTAGTCTCCTGACTGCAGATGTATGCTTCTGCAGTATCTGGGTATTGTTTGCTGAAGCTGTGAACTCTTCCCTGGCTGTTTTGCGATGCTGTTGGTTTGGCATGTATGCTATGAGAACTTTCATCAGCTGTAGGGCATATTAATAGAGGCTTTTAAAAGTGCCTTGGTTGTGCAAACAGTTTGAATGATTACCTGAAGCTGATTTACTTTTAGTTTTTGGAAGTACTCTGTGACAAATTAAGTGGCAGGCTACGTGGAAGAGTTGTGGTGTTGCAACACAGCATCATGGAAAAGATGGGAGAAGGTGGTAGAGAGTATTATTAGCCACAGAAATCTGGAAGATAAGCACCAATGTTCTCTTTTCCTTAGCATGGTTTACAGAAATGGAATAAAAGTTGCTATATGATTAAAGGAAGAAGTGAGTGTGTTTGATGACTGTAGAATTAGCTTACCTTTCTCTGTCAAAATTAAGGAAACCCTTTAAACCTGCAGTAAAATAATACTACACCAATAGTGTAAGAGACTAAATACCTACGCTAAATCAATCTGGGAGAAAAGGTAAGAAAAAGCCCCATATAATCTCTGCATCTGGACTTGAAGCAAACGTACAGTGAGGGTTTGTTGGGTTTTTTTAATGGCAGAGCATTGGTACATTTCTGTTGTAACAGTGATGGCCATCCAACATCTTTTACGAGTAGCTGTTGCCTGCCTTTTGGTTAATTCAATACATTTTCTTTTAGTGAGCAGTAACAGTTGCTGAAGGTAGGCTGCTTGCTTTAGCATGTTGCATGTATGTTAGCATGTGCAGAACAGATGTTCCAGGTTAAAGTTTAATCTAAAATTTCATGAGAGGGGGCACACTCTCATATAACACTAGGAAAGCCAGGGTGTCAGAGCAAGCTGTGCTCACATGGGTCAATCAGTGGGTTTGAGAGTTCGTGGTTGGATAAATGTTGTTGGCACATGAGTGTGTGGTCCGTCTTTACAGGGTTGGTAAATACATGAATGAAGCTCAATATTCTTTGGATGTTCGCACTGTTCTTTTCTGCTGTGTGAAAATTGTTTTCTAAAGGAAACGAGCTATTGCACATTTAAAGAGTCTTACAAAAATTAGCCTTCCAAAAGACAGTTCTCCAATGTTATATAATTAACCACTTTTGGAAACAAGGAAAGACAGATTTTTGAATGTGTAATTTACACTGATGTCACAGAATCCATAATTCAGGAGACAAGGGTTGGGGTTGTTTGTTCTTGATTGATTGTAATTGCAACCAGATTTTTTTAAAAAAAAAAAAAAAAGGCAAAGAGAAATTCTAATGGTAATTTTAACATGAAAAAAAAAATAGACTGTGGCGCTAGGATGAAATTCATGACTTGTATCAATGTAAATTGACCAAATCTTAATATTTTATTACAATATTCAGTGGTGACATCAATCAGCCTTTGACCTTCTCTTTTACTTCATGCTGATCCACTCTTCCTGAGGCTGTTGCATTTTCAGCCCCTTGAGCAGCTTCAAATAGCAGTTACTTGAGGGCGGGGGAAGGTGAGCGTGCTGGAGCTGTCAGATCTCGTGCACACCAACTCTACAGAAAAAGGGAGATTCGTGGCTTGCTGTGGAAGATGTTTAATTAGAGGACACAGGGTTAGCTGCTGCAACATGCTTGAGCCTCTTGTCTTAAACCAGTCTTGTGGCAGGGAGCCCTTTAAAACTACTGTAATATAGATGGGAAACGGGTCTGTTTAGGTACAGAGGGGAAGTTTGAACTGTCCCGCTCGTAGCTGGGAAGAAGTTTAATGGCAGATATGATTGTGGTTATATTGGATATGCAGTGGTTTATAATAAAGGAGAAGTACAGGACAAGAATAAATATTTGTACTTGGACTGTTGTGCTGACTGTATTTAGAGCAGACTGACAAAGGGCTTCGTGCATTAAAATGACTAATAAATCTTTTGACGGCACAGTGGAAATCCCAGGGAAAGTACCAGGGGTGGGTAAAAGCCATTGGACTTCCTTGGTAATTGTTGCCTTTTATGAGGCACAGATTATTTTTTTTTTTTTCTTCAAAGGAGTGAGGTGGATGATGGACACAAAAAGGGCCGAGTCTTCCATTGACCTCTTGGTATGAATCAGGCAGGGTTGGCAGATCTGGGAGGAGAACCGATGACATTTCTGCAGGAGGCAAACTTCTCTTTTCAGTGACTTGGGGGAAAATAAGAATGTTTCTGGAGTTTCCTTCTTTCAGAGCCCTTCCTGTAGCATTTTCTTCAGAAGACCTATCTGAACCATGATAAGGGTAAATAAACTTGCTCCAGTGCTTTCAAGGAAAAGATTTATTTTTTGGTGTATGTGGACATCACAGGAACTATGGAGTGAGGGCACATTTTAGTACTCATCTGTTGATGTTGTCAAATGGAGAAATGAGTTTTGTGATGATTTAGAGGCGGCCATGAAAATAGCCTTACCAGACGGAGAAGTGTTGTAGTTTTGGGATTGGAAATTCATTTGAGCCAAAGATCCCTGAAATGAGAGGTTTGCTGTTTGACAGAAGAGCTTGTGAGTCAGAGAAAAAGCTGTTGATCATCTCTGGGTCTGAATCTTGTCCTCTTGTAAGGCTGTAGTGTTTAGAGTAGATTGCTCACTTTCCCTTAATGAAGGCTAGCAGCTGTTTGCTATGCTGAATTTAAGCCCTTGGAGACATGCATTAGCAAGCAGTAGTGCTCAAAAATACATGATAAATGAATGTCATGTGGCTGCTCATTCAGCATATATGCCTATGTGATGGCCATGCACGAAGTAGGATTTATAGTAACATGTTTCACTTCAAGGGAAAAGAGCCATAATAGTTAGCTGGGTAATACAGTAAGTGATCCTCATCACCCGCCCTCTTTGTTTATTCAGGGTGAAATCTGCTATGTGGCAAGCAAGCAGTTAAAAATAAAACTATAAATAATTGTGTTAATCAGTGTATAATTTATCTTTGTATTTGTTTATTGCCTTGAGTACTTGATTAGACAGCTCTAACATACAATTAATCAGTAACCTTCAGTGTTAACTTCTCAGCACTGTTTTAATTAATCGGTTGTGTTGCAGAGGCTCTGCTGGCTAGGAAAGCCAGGAACTGTGCCATGTAAACACTTTTGTTAATGTCAAGTGAAGGTTGAGATACACTTTATTTTTTTTCTTTATTGGCTTAATTGAACTAATCAGCCTTTCAGGGTCTAGGTGAAAGTTCTAGAGGGAGTTCTAAAAAATAGACAAAATACATGGGAACAATGTGTCATATAAACACTGGAAAGGTTTTGTGCCTTAACTATTATTGTAAGTCTTTTCAAGTGTACTGATCATCACGTTTTTATTAAGTACCAGTACAAGGTAAAGACGAAGGTGAAATCAGCTATGTTATGGTAGTTGTTTATTTCATTAACACCAGCCATATGAGGATTGACTTTTACCTTTTCTGGACACAGAAAAGCTACTTGCAGATCTAGTAAGCATGGAGGGTTTTCATCTTGGCACTGCAGGTAATTACTGTAAATACAGGTATTGATGCTTTTTGGTATTGGATCTGTGTGAAAGAGATTTTAAAGTTCTTCTGTGGGTGTCTAGGAGAGAGTGGAGATGTGGGTTCTGGTTCTGGGGTTTTACAAAGAAGCCCTTATCTGTCAAAGGTAAGAATTGCACACCTGCAACGTTATTCAGACCCTCAAAATACCATGAATGCAACAAATACTAGTTTCAAAAGTGACAAGTCTTGATTACCTTATAACAGTTACGTGAACTTGGAAGGAAAATTGCATATTTCAGTCTTAATACTTTGAATTTGGTTAAATGTATGAAGATTGTATGAATGAAGTACAAGTGGAAGTGCCGCATGTACGTATATGTGTTTCTGTGACAGTGCCAAAAGAAAGAGCAGGATGAGGACTGTAAGAACGGCCTGTCTTGATAACAGTCACAGTTTGGGGATACTGCTCTCGGGACACCATTTCTAGTAGTAAAATCGAAGAATATGTGGCTTATATCAAGACCAGAGGGCTTATACTCTGATAGGACCACAACATAGGTGACTACTCAGAACACTGTCTTTTGCTGGCAGCAGGATGATGACAATGAGGTTGCAGCATATCACCTATGTGATTTTTCTTTCCTGTTAGTTCACGAAGGAAAAGCAAATACATATTTCAAACAAACAAGAAGAAACAATGGGTGGACAGGTACACAGCTCAGTATGATTACATAGACTTTGTTTCCATAGGACCCTAGGCTCCATATATAACAGTGTTTATTGTAGGTGAGCAAAACCCATTGTGGCTTTCATACAGTGAGACGATAGCTGGGAATTCTTCATGGAAGGAGAATGAGAAGTAAGTGGCAGTACTGACAAAAACACCAGACCTTGAACTGAAGCGATGAAAAGGTGGTATTGCAAAATCAATGCAGCTCCCTCACAGGGTAATATAGAGGGGTCATTTGTCGTCTTCCTAGCAGACAGTCATCTACATCAGCTACAGCTGAATATGTTAAATGGAAGCCTCACCCAAAAAATGTATCAAGGATGGCATTGCTAAAAAAGACCAGTGTTACTCCTTGTACCCAACAGTTAGGTTGGGACAAAACCCCAAAGCTGTCTAGAGGAGCTGGGGAAGCCTTTTGCTAATGGTAAACTAGTTATAGAATGCTTTATACCTGTGAAGGAAATATTCTCCTTTACCCTTCCTCATTCAAAAGTGTGCTATTTAATAAAAAGAAGAATTGGGCACTTCTTGTGTTTGTTCTTTTGGGTTTAGCATGACCATATATTCAAATGCGGGATTCCATCTGCCAATATTTAACTTAGGTACTCAAGTGTATATTTTTCTAATACTCACTGAGATGCTGCAAAGTAGACATTTTTATTCATTGCACGCATCTGGTTGCTTTAGATAAACTAAGTAAAAAGAGGTGAAATACTGATGATAGTATTTTTCAGCTTAGGCTTTATTTCCCTGTGCTTTGCCGTAAGTTCAATACCAAACTATTTCTTAGCCTGGAAGTTCATTATTACAGTATTTTTCTAATACGTGGACTAATCTCAAGACATTGAAAGGCTCATTACTGCCCTAAGTCTGGATACAGTGACCACTGCTATCAAGTGCAGCTCTGTATCTGAATTCTTATGGCCCCAAGTATATGACTGAGAAAAGTAGCTAAAAGAAATCACTCAAATGCTAAGAGACTTTAAAGTCTAGAGGCAGCTTAAATGCATTTTTCACAAATCTATCATTTACGCAAGATTTAATACCTTAGAATTATAAAATAGATATTGAAGTAGACTTATAATTGCTTATTTTAACATGGATGCTAATGGACCATCTAGGGGTTGTATTTTCCTGATCTGTGGCTCATGAACAAAGAGAAACTTGTTGGTGGTGTAATCATTAACTGTAGCAACCATGAAATGATGGAGCTCAAAATCTTGAGGGGATCTCAAGTGACCTGGCAAGTCCTTAAGGCTGACATTCCTCCCTCCTCCAAGCATAAAAATGTTTCTACCTGTTATTCAGGGAAACAAGTAGGTAGATCACAACTGAGCTTCAGTTTGAAAGGGCGCACTGGGGAGGTGGGAACAGGGGCAGACTACAAAGGAGGAATTTAGAAATGTTGCACAGACTCACAGTGATTGTGTTAGGAAAGCCAAAGATCTGCTGGAGCTGAAAGTGGAAATGGACATCAAGGGCAACAAGGCAACAAGCTTCTGCCACTGCATGAGTAGTAAAAGAATAAACAAAGGAAAATGTGGACGTGTTGCTGAACAGGACAGGTGACTTGGTGACAGTGGACATAGATAAGAAGTCCTCTGAGCCTTATTGCCCTCAGTTTTCACCAAGGTCTCTCAGAGGTCTTGATAGACAAGCTGACCACAAGCTAGCAGTGTGCCTTGAAGCAGAGGGCAAACAGTGTCCTGGGCTGCATTAGCAGGAGAATTAGCACCAGGTCAAGTGATGCGGTTATTCACTTTACTTGGTACTCACTAGACCACATTTGAAATAACTGCATCTGATTTGGGGCCTGCCAATACCAGACAGACATGGATTAACTGGAGCAATTGTGGTGGGGAGCCTGCCATATGAGGAGGGGCTGAGGGAGTGGGACTTGTACAGCCTGAAGGAGAGGTGGCCTTAGGGGCACCTGGCAGCAGCCTCCTCCCTATGAGGAGGTTACAGAAAAGGCAGCCAGGCTCAGTACTGAGGTTTGGAGGGGGAGGATAAAAGGTGGTGGTCTTAAATTGAAATGGGACAGCAAAGGAAAAAATACTTTCACTGGGAGGGTAAGGAAGTTTCACTGGGAAGGAGCAGGGTGCCTGGAGAGGTTGTGTGGGTTCCATCCTTAGAGGTTTTAAAGATCTGTCTGAATAAAGCCTTGAGCAGCCTGATGTGATCTCACGGCTGACCCTGCTTTGAGCAGGGAGCTGGACTGGAAACCTCCTGGGATCCTGTTCGACATGAATTACTCTGTGATGATTCTGTGAAATAGATTAATCCCTGGATTACTGTCCTTCCTTTGCTTCCTTTCTTCATCTGTAGTCTTTATATCAAATATACGTGAAGATTACATGAAATGTATTGCAAGAGGAGGAAAAAAAAAAAAAAAGAGAAAAGAAAAAAAGAAAGAGAAGATTTTTTGAAACCCTGCTTTGGAGAGTTTGTCCAATGGTAAATTGTGTTTGAAAACTAGGTAATGCTGGTGCAACATGATATGCTTGGAGTTAGTAGTCTGAATTGTGACTTTTTGTTCCTAAAGGCAGCCCGTTAGCAATATGCAATCCCAGGACAATTCAGTGATTTCCTTATGTAGTTGGGAATAGTATTGTGTTCCCTTCGGACTTTTCTCTCCTCCCATACTTTACTACAAAGGCCTGTGTCACAGCGTGCATTTCTTGTGGACACAAAATAGCAGGAATCTAATACGGCGTACTTGGTAGGCTGTGTATCAGAAGTATTAGATACCAGACACGCTGGTGCCAAACTAACTAACAAAATAATTTATCAGAGCACTTCAGGGGTTTTCCTGCATTTGCTATATTGCTCTTTGAAGAGTGATGCAATAGGCTCTGCCTGACTTCTTGTCAGCAGGCAATATACAATACGATGTCTGGCTTTTGAAATCAAACCTCCAAGGGTACGCTCTATGCAGAGAGCTGTAATGTGACTCTTGAATGCTCGATATAGAGAAGTCCACTTTCATAAAAAGGCAGTTTAGTATGAATGACAATGCAAAGTAGAATGTTCAGCATTTCCCCCTGCCCTGTTTATAAGGAACCATTTCTCAGCTGTGTGCTTTTCAGAAAAGGAATGACTTAGGCCAGGTCACTTGAATCATTTAAAGCAGACAGGGTTGAGAACTCGTGCATACTGTATGTACTGTGTAAGACAGTTGTGTTTTGTCAGGAGAATGCTCTAAATTGTTGATCTTTTTTCAGTGTAGCCTCTATTTTACATATGAATGTATAATTGTAATGTTGTCTCTCCTAGCCAGCCATGACTTCTTTGTACCTCCCTCCAACAACATTATATGAAAACATCAATATAAGGAAAACTGTATATGCCTTTTGATGTATTAGTCTGCAGGGGTCTTGAAAATCCCTTACTTTAACTGTCAAATAGATCATCTAAGTAGTTCCATGGAAATAAGCCATTATACTGGCAGGTATCCTATGCTTTGTCCTTCTAAGAAAAGAAGAAAAGTACACTGAATTGCCTATTTCTTTGGTGTCGTCTTCTGTGGGTTTGTGGCCAGAGATTTCTGTTCTTGGATTTTTTTTCTTTGGGCAAAAATAATTTAGAAGGTAGAGTTTGAAAGTCTCTATGCTAGAAAGCTTGACAGATCTTACTTGAAAATTTGTATTTTTTCAGTTGTTTCATTCCCACTCCGGAAACTTTTGTTATTTCAGTATCTTCCCAAGAAGTTGTTGGCAACTGCAATGAGAAATATCGCTGAAGACAATAGTACTCAACATTCTCTAAATGTGCCAGTAACTTTTACCTTTTTGTTCAGGCATATTACTTTGAAGAAGTTGTGTATTTTGGTTGCTATATCCCACTTTCATCTGGACTCAACATCAAAATAAGGTACCAAGCTTTGTACTTCATTGCTAAACATCTGCTGAAGCTGAACCATGATGATTTTGAATGACTGGAGCAAGATTTTCCCAAGGGCTCAGCAGTGTAAGTTGGAAAACTAATTTGGCATCATAAGTGGATTTATTGCCACATGAACATGTATAGTCCAGAGAGTCTTATACCAGCCTGGCTTTCAGAGTTTCAGAGAGTATATCATAAATATGTAAGCCTGTGTTCTCACATTCTGGTGCTTTAGTCTAGGGATTATGGACAGGTTAACTAAATATTCTGGGTTGTCATTTTGTTTCTCCTTTTTGAAATGAAGTTTCACACACTGTGCGCTAACTATTGTGCCTATTTAGAAAGCAATGAGTGGCTTACTCCATTTGAAACAAGAGTGTGAAGTTAAAGGACCTGGTAAGTGGTGGAACTAATGCAGTGAGGTCAGGTCCCATTACCTTCAGCTTACAAATTTCAGTCTGTTAAGTAACATCCTTAACACTTAGCTTTTGGTGATTACAAACATATAGGGAGTCACTGTTTGCATTCCTCTGCCAGCTACTTGGGAAATGGGAAGAGCTGGGGCTACCCAAGCTGCCAAGAGATGCTGCCTCCCGTGGTGCATAGCCTGGCACTTCTAAGGTCCTTCAGTCGCACCCCCCTTTCCTGCTTGCTGGTCTCACTGATGCCAGGCCAGCGATGTTCGCAGAAACGTTTGTGTGTCTGTCATGCTGTTGACCCTGTACATAAACACCCTGAACTGTGATCTGATACGACCTTTAGCGTTCCATGTTTGGCTGCAAGTTCATTACCCTGGTGGATATGAAGTCCAGACTCTAAGCTCAAACCTCTGTCAAACAGTTGATTTTTCTCTTTTATTTTGTTCAGCTTCTGTGCCTGAAAAGTAGAAATGGTAATACTACTCTTTCTAGGTAGCTTACATAGATGTAGCAAAAATGCCTGTAAACTGGTTCATTCAAAAAGTCTTTGTTATTTAAAAATAAAATGGTGTGAAGTATATATCAAATACATAGGGGTCCTTACATGTGCAATTTTTGTATTGACTTCAGCATTTTTACAGTACACTGGTACACATTTTGCAATTAATTTCAAATGGAAAAAGGATGAAAAGGCTATTTTTTCCCTTTTGTCAGCTAATGCGTTTTCTCCAGCACCGTCGAAGCCAGTACAGCACGTGTCATGTTGTGTGCTGGATTTATAAAGCAGGTTGTAATTAAGACGAATCTCTCCAGAGCTAGTTTCTAGATCAGGTGACGCTTCTGGCCTTGTCCTCTGCTTCGAATGTGTGTATGTGCTTTTGGTGGGTAGAACAGAGACATCTACAGAAAGCTTACCACCTTTCATTTTGTTCATAGCGTCTAGTTTGTTGCTGGGGGAGACCAAAGGGCAGGAGGAAGAGGGAGTGTGGCCGGATGAGCTGTCTGGTTTTGCTTGCCTTTCCCACTCTAGTTTCGGAAACTTTATGGTGAGGAAGCATAGCCTGGGCTCATCTCATACAGAGAAAAGAAGAGGTAGCAGGTAGATCAGTATGATATAAAAGAGCAGGAAAGCAAGAGTGGGAACAAAGGACTCCTCACTGAATCTCCTTGATGCTTTTGTGAGCAGACCAGCCAAGGCTTTTCCTCTATCTCTCCCAGACGGAGCTAGGAGGGCAAGTGCTTCCTGACCAGAAACAGAGCCAGGATTCACTCTGCTTTTGAAGTTTACCAGCAGGAGACTCTTAGGGCTTTTGGGCAGCTGTCTCTTGGAGAACTGATCACTCAGCCCCATTGCATGAGAAAATTAATTGACCAGATAGCGTATTAGAGAGCCAGTAAGTATGCAGGGTTTTTTCTTCTGCTGCTTTTTGATATCTCTCAGGGAGCAACCAATGCACTTAAAATTGCCCCAAAACATATTTTTAAAAGTCGCCACATAAAGTAAGACTTCTTTTAGTCCAGAGTTCTTATGATAAGGGAAGACAGCAGTGTCCCAAGTCTCTGTAGAGTACTGTCTCTTCTCTCCTCTGACTTCCTTAAGCATTTCCCATGGTACTGGACTCGAAGGGCAGGGGAGTGGCAGAGTTAGCCTCCGGTCTGTTTGCTCTCATTTCATGTTCAAGAGCATGTCTCTTGATTTTGAAATAAAATGTTTGGTTTTCATGACCATGACGAATTGACTACAAAACAGTTAATCTACCCAGTAAAAAATGAAAGTCTATGCAAACCCACTGTATCCCAATCTGTCAGCCTTTGTGATTATCTTCTGTCATGCACTCAAGAGATTTGTCCAAGACACGTAAGAGAGATCCAACTCCTCTCTCTGCATCTAACCCTTCTGGGAGAACCTGCTTTTGTGCTGCACCTTGACTACTGTATTTAGAATCTGAATGAAGCTGTGGAAGACAGCCGGGGTAAAGTCACTCCCCTAAACCTTTACAGTCTGTTGTCACATACCTTACAGAGACAGCTTTCATGCTGCAGAAGGGACGTAAGATACAACAGTCATAACAGGGATTTGCTTGCTCTTGGCTTATATGCCGTTCTCACAAAATGACTGCAAAGGTATTGGTCAGAAGGAGATAAAATTCTGGAGAGAGTACATGTGCAGCGAACTTCATACAGTATGTTGATATAGTCTGCACCAATTCAGCTTTTTCCCAGCCTTGATTCTTGGATGGCAGTATAGCTTATGCTTGAATAATCTTACTCAATCGTTACTTTTGTTGTAGGAGGAAAATGCAGACATAGATCAGGGCATGTAAAAAATCTATTTTCATCCCAGCAGCATTGTTCTCTACCATCAGGTTAAACAGAGTTGACAATGCATGGTACCACAGAAGTTGTCCTTGTTTGTATGGGGGAGAAAGACAGTAATTTCTGTATGTTACTTTTATGATCTCCCCAAGGAAAAAGAATGTCAGCATTTATCCTTCCCTGTGAAGGATCACATATTGGTTAATACAGTTCATCAAGTTACTGATATCAGTGATGATAGTGAGTCAGTCAGTGCAGATATGTGAGAAAATGAAATTCCCGTAAGCATCCCCCAAATCAGTAGGTATCAGCTAATTTCCCTGTTCAGTGGAGCAGATAGATATCCATCCAAATATCTAATCTTGGTATTCTGTGGAGGCAAAATAGCAGGGTAGTAAATAATGCAGATCCTTCCCCCCGCCCTGCAAAGGGCAAAGGATGCCGATGCAAGTAATACTGATTCACTAGCAAAACAAACATGTGCTCAGGTGTTGTGTTAGCGCAGCCTGCAGAAAAGGATGTTACAATCAGACATCAGTCTGAGAGAGACGATAGTGCATTTAAACGTTGAAACTAGAAGTTTCTTGGCTGTGTCTCAAAGCAAGTTCCCTCAGCTCTTTACCACTTTAGGAGATAGTCTTCAGTCATAATCAGTTAGGGGGATCTTTTCGTGAAGAAATGCTTGAAAGTTTGAAAAATCATGTGTATCAGAAAGAGAACTTGGATCAGGAAAAGAAGATCTTGAAATTGCAAAGAGCCGACAGCTCCGTAAAAGATAAGGAGTAGCAGTTTACAATGCTTAAAGGAGAGCATGTGGAGAATGACAGTGTTGCTTGGGATGGTAGATAGAAACAGATAGATATTAAACTGTTTTGTTGAAATTGCTAGTCTCACCAAAATGTTCCTAGATAAACTTTGTCTGAAAACAACAGAGAAAATTTGGGATTCTTCCTTTGAAACTGCAACTGTCTCTGTCCTTTTTGTGAGTTACAGACAAAAAGATACTATCTTTTTTCCTGTGTTGGAGAGCAGTGAAAAGGAGAAAAGGACTTGTTTCGTTAATCCTGTCTTTCTCACAGGAACAGACTTTCCTTTGAAAAATCAGCTGTTCGCAAGTTCTTAATTGTTGCAGTCTTAAAACTATAAACAGATTTTTTTCTCATTTACTTTACAACATTTATTTACTTATTGCAAGGGCCAAATCTGCAGTTCACTAGGAAATTTCTTTGGTATTTGCTAACAGCAAAATTGTGTTACTAATTCTAGTTATTATTAATCAAAGCTATTAAATTAATTTGAAGAAGTAGCATAAACGATTGCACCATTTTTTTAATCTTGGTGACTTATGGTAATAATGATATCTTTCAAAAATTATGTATGTTTTTAACTGAGATATCCAGAGGATCTTCATATATAGATTGCTATGTATGCATGTCTCAATGACATAAAGTTTTATACATTGGTGTCATTGTTACATCTTCTAAACACATTGAATGTTTTAATACCACAGACTGGATGAAATGCCTGTGATGTATTCTCTTCCATACTCAATGTCTGTGAAGTATCTTCTGGTCTTTGGGGAAAGAAATCCATCACTTATGTTATCTGTGAAAAGTAATACTCTCAACACTGATCTATTACATGATTTTGCAAATGTGTATTGTTTTTCCTAGTTGTATAGCTTTAAAGATATTGGTAGCACTTGCAGCAAGTTGATGTCAGCATTTTTACTAGAAACCTTTTCTTTTTGTCTGCAAAAATTGTAAAATACTGAAACTGCGTATTCAGCATTTCAGCTTGCAAGCAAGTGACTCTACAAAATCAACATGAGTATTTGCATCAGTGTGATAGAAATGAGAATGCTTTTTTACAAGCATGTGAACCAAAACTTGATAAATTTGTGAACAGTCTTTCAGGTTCCATAATACTCTTGTTGGTTTTTTGTGTATGTGGACCTCCTTGGATACCCAAAGTCACGTGATTGCACAGCTAAGGGAGGAGGTCTGCTGCACAAGGAGACCTGGAGCTGTGGCAAGTGTGGGTTCACTGGGTAGCCCTGATCTGTAGGGAGGACTTTTGGTAGCTTCAGGTGTGTAAATGGTACCGTCCGAGGCAGGGCTGGGAACAGTTGCAAGCTTATGCACGGTATAATTGATGGTCAGCTTCTGTTGAGAACTTCTTTGTAATGACTGTTGTCCGTTTGGGTTTTTTTGTTGTTTTTTTTTAGAAATAGTTTGAGTACAACAGTCACAGGAATTTATCTGACCACCTGGGGCCATGTACATCTGAGCCAGCTGTCTAAAGGGTGTTCACAGTGTTGAGGGCACTATAAGGAAGACTATTCATTATTAGTTCCCTAGATGTGCCTTTTTCTCTCATCTGAGCATAAAGGTGATGCTAGAGTGGTATAAAAGCCCATATTGAAGGTAATTACAATTAGGTGAGATCAGTTGTACCTGAGATTACTGCTCTATTAATTTTCTTAGAGTAAGAAAATGGCTGTAGATGGTTCTGTTGGGGGTTACAAAAATACAGTGGAATAAATATCCTGAGTTTGAGTTCATGACTCTGTGTTTTAGTAACAAATTAGTTGGTAAGCTTTACATCAGCATACAAAAAAATCAGTGATATTTTTGAAATGCATATTTAGGCCTGATAATACTTACCTTTTAAGTGAGAAAAGTGGGAGTGTAGCGTAAAGCAGTTGTTGAGTAGCTGAAATGGCAGTTTTACAGCATGAATAGAAAAGGCAAGAGTGGTAGTGTGTTCAGCTACGTTTCTGTTGCGGATTTTCTGTATGCTTCAGATTCTGGTAGAAACAACTTACTTGTACAGCTCAGGAAGGACTGTTCATGAATCAGAGTTAATTTGTATGCTAAAAAAAAGAGGATTTTGACATTGCTAAAACACACAAACAGCATTCACAAAGCCCAACTTGCTAAACCATAGTTTCAACAGATATACAAAAGATGTTGGTCTTGATAATTTTCTAAAAAAAAATATAATAAAGAATTTTGTAATGTCTTGTAGTACCTAAAAGTCTCTTTACAGATTAGGAAGCTTAAGGTCCTCAAAGTATTTAGTGATTTAACAGAGTCAGAGGAAATTAGGATTCTTAAGTTTTTTCCTTGTTCTCTGAAATGTTACTTCATAGCAATGAAAAATTTTTGCATGGGACCTGTTCATTTTGCTTGTGTTTGATATTGAGTCACATTCAATTCAGTTAAAAACTCATCAATTACATTTTTTTGCCACCTAACCTCTTGTTATTCAGTTGCTTCTACTTCCTCACCTTTTTTACTGATATTTTTCTTGCCAATGCTATGTTTGTATCTACTTCTTTCAGTGGTACTTATGAGAGGAACCTTGAGTAACAAGAACAGCAAATTTCAGGTTGCTTTAGAATGACATTACTTAACTAGTAAGTCGGCATTTTTTTTCCTTGTAATTATTTTGGAGATGTGTTTCATCTGATTTGTTGCAGATCGTGCTACAAGAAATGTTACTTCTTAGCATAATAGATGCTATGGCTAGTGATAGGTTATGACACCAGTGAAGTGAGGCGTTTCTTCATACACACTTGATGGTATAGATTGCATCCTGTCTGCATATGTGCTAGAGAAAGACTTCTTTCATGATCAAGCGTTAATTTCTCGACTTGATCTTTTGGCTGCAGAGTCTATTTCTCTTGCTTCCCAGCAGCAAGTTCAGAACAGTTAATCACAACTTCACCACGTGAAGTGACCTGCCAGCTGTTGCTCATATGTTTTGGAGACTGGTGGACCAGGCATCTCTTACACTACTGGTGTAATTCTTCCTAACAAGTAGATGGTGATCCTGGTTTCCCACTAAAAGTCTTCGATAAAATCCATGGAAGTGGCTACTTAAAGTGCAAATAGCACCTATTTTAGCAATCAGGTGCAAAGTTCAGGGGGAAAAAAGCCTTCTTTCACAACTTGAAGTCACATTTCCTTCTTGTCTCTTCTTTTTTTCCTTAAAATACTCCTTTTTAACAAAACTGACATTCAGAAGATTTTTCTTCCCTGTGGTCGTAATCTGACATTGAGTTTCTTAATGGAACAACCGTTTGAGCCTTCCAGTGTTGATTCGTTGTAATTCTTCTCTTTTCAAGTGCCTTTCCTGTAGTTATTTGTTCTGCTCAGAGAGTTAGTGTTTCAGATCTTTCCGTACTCTTCAGAAGACAAATTTTCCTACTTCTCCCAACTGTTTTTTTTTCTAGTGTCTCAGGATTCAGATGAGAAGTTAATTTGCCCTTCAGTTAATCAAGGCTGTGTTCTGCTTTTGTTCTCATCAATATCTGGAGCATCTTAGCTGATTAGGAAATTGTTAAAACAGATTAACCTTAACTGTAGATTAAGGACTGAAAATGTTTGTTCTGGTCCTGGAGGGAGAGCCTTACAAGTTTAAAAGAACACCCTGTCCTCTTCAGTTAATAGCCAGCTGCTTTTTGAACAAACTTTGAGATTGACAAAGCGTTAATTATTTGCTTAAATTCTCAGGTGTGGATCTGCTCCAACACTCATTGAAGTTGATTGATGTCAGCAATCCCAAGTCTAACACGAAAGATGTATTCGAGTACCGTCTCCACTGTCTCACAATAATTATAAAACAGCTCAGCAGCTTATTTCTGTCTCCAGCTAGACAACAATGCAGTGGCTTGGGTTTTGCACCAAATGGCACCTGGAATACAGGGTCTCTAGGATGCTTTGCTCAATTCTGTAGAGCTGCGTCTTTGTTGGTGTTGTTATCTCCACGGTATTATATAACTCTAGGGCAGGAGGATATTGGGTGGGTTTTTAACCCTGCTTTTACTTTCTGTTTTGAAATTGTGTCAGAAGTTGTCGTTCCTTAAGTGAAAAGACTTACTAAGTGAAAATCAGCCAAAATGAAAGGCCTCCATTAAAGTCAATACCCTTCTTGTATTTGAGTGTTCTTCTGACACTTGTTACCTAATTTGAGAAGGAGAATTTGATAAAAAGGTAGTATTTCACTGTAAATGTATAAGAATTGGCTTAACAGGGCCATGGATAACCTGATCTGGGCCCTCCTTTGAACAGAAGGTTGGGCCAGATGATCTCCGAAGTCCCCTTCAACCCAGACTTTCCCATGAGTCTGTGATTATGCAGTATCTTCAGGTGCATGGTGGGTATGTATCCACCCAGAGCTGGCTAATCTTAAAGACATATCTTTGACTAGCTTTCTGCTCATGCTTCTTTGTAGTCCCACCTCTTCCAAAACCGTCCGTATAAAGCAAAGTTATCAGTGGTGCACACTGAAAGAATTGGGAGTGCCTTTTCTGTACTTGGCAAGAGCTGGCTTTTCTGAGCACGTTAGTGTTAGCATTTTAGGCCTGCAAGCAACAAATGGAAAACCAAAGGAACACTGGGAGCACTAATGGAGCTTCTGGCAGACATGACAACAAATACAGCTAAGTGGAGTAAATAAATAATTTATTTCTTTGTTCCTTTTAAAAATTGTGTGGTGGGCCTTACACTATAAGACTGTTTAATATGACGTGGAGGACTTCAGGTGTGTTTAACAGAAAAAAAAAAGTATTTATACGGTTTACCTTTGTAACACTGTTTTTAAAGTGCAGTGAGATTATGTGGGGAGACTGAAGTTACTGAAAAAGCACGTGGGTTGGGTCTATAATGAGACCTCTGTGAGGTTTTTTCCCCCCTGTAATGTCCTGTCATGTGTTCCTTCCAGATGGAGATGAGTCCAATTTAGGTTAGATTTTAGCTGGGGAAATGCAGGCTGAGTTATATCTTGAGCTTTTATTTTATGTACACAAAGAGGGAACATTTGGCGCTCTACAATTTTCTGCAACTGGGCAGGAAAAAAGGGAACAGTGAGGGAAGCATGGCAATTGTAGCTATCAACAACTTGAGGTTAGTAATGTTAGAAAATTAAACCCATAATACATTATATTACAAATGCAGTTCCAGGTCTCCTAGGTATTAATGTCATGTTCCTAGACAATAACTTCACCAACCGTGCTTCCCTTTTTGCACACTTTTCAGATTGAAAGCATAAAGTTGAGATGAATGTGGCCTAAAAATAGTGTAGATACCTGTGGTAAGTGTTCAGACCTGTAGAGCGGAACAGTGTATCAGTGGGTGTTCTGTTGAATCACTTGCTTATGGCTGATCATCCTGCACCAAAGGATGCAGGTAGTGCATCCTTCCTAACACTTCATTTTTCAGCAGCCCTTGGTGGTAGCATCCATGGGGGTTTGCTAACAGGAGACCTTACAGGGAGGTGTCATTTGTGTAAGCTAGACCTAGAGAAGCATGAAATAGCTATTACTCTTAGTGTCCATTTTGTCTGACTGGAGTCCTCCAGAGCCAGCCCCTGCACTGACACAGAGCTCGTGGCTGCAAGCCCTGAACATAACAGGGTTTTAAGATCTCTCGAATCTGTGAAACGTGCTGTCCCTAAGCAGAGAGCTGTCCTTGCCTCTTACTCCTTCCCGTCTCCCTCAAGATGCCTTTTCACTGCTTAAAACAAACCAACCAAGGTACCACAGAAATGGCATATTAAGAATCGAATTCCTTGGTTAATCTTGTTGGGGCAGGTGATTTCAGTCTTTGGTCCCTTGTAATAGGCAGGTCTGCCCCTCTCTGCAATTTCATGCCTTGACTTGAGGAAGACCGTCTTAAAGAGTGAGGTTTCCAGCTTCCTATCTGCAGGTGAGACTGCTTGTGAGAAGCAGGTGTGACCTGTTCTGCAGTGGTGCGTGTGCGATGCAAGGTTTCTTGGCAAACCAAAGAGCCCAGTAGCAGTGGCGCATGGCGTGCCAGTCCCAGCTCTGCAGCACAGCTCAGCGCTTCGAAAGCAGATCGGTGTCTGCTCACCAGGTCCTACTTTCCATGGCTACTTCAAGGGTGGGGAGATGAGGAGAGACGGAGGAAGAGAGGTTTTACCTTTCGTCATTTCCCTCTGCTATTTGCTTGTTTTGCAAGGTGTTTGTGGCAGTCTGCCTCCAGAGGTGTGTAGCGCCTGGTAGGGTGAAGGCTGAGCCTTCAGATTGCTTCGTGCTGCTATAACAGAAGTCCCTAACAATGCCAACATTTGAAATGCAGAGAGAGATTGTAGTATCTTTTATCTGAGCAGTATGAAAGATTGCAAATCTGTAATAACGGATAAAAAATATGCTGACATCTCTATAAAATAAAGTAGATTATATGTGTGTTTTAATGCTTACTCTGTTGACTGCTTCTTGCTGTCACGTAATTTTTGAACAGAAAATATAAAAGCAACTGAAGAGGAGTAATTCTGATACTTGCACACAGTGATTTTATGTATAAATGGAATAGCAATAAGTTGGTAGAAGAACTGATCAATGTGCTGTAGTGGAAAAGTTATGAAATCTTGCTTTCCGTAGTTTTGCGACAGGCAGCCCAGTCAAATTAAATTGTGTTTAGAACATGAGGTTAATACCTAGGAGACCTGGAATTGCATTTGTAATATAATGTATAATGGGTTTAATTTTCTAAGTAGCCGTGTCTCCAAGTGACACATACAAGCAGCACTTTAAAGCTGCTTCTTCCCACCTCGCCTTTCATGAAGAATGAGCTTAAAGCAAAATCTGTTTTGTTTTTTCCAAAACAGAAAATGGCTTTTTGTTTTCACAGTTGGGCACCAAATTATAACTTTTTTACTGATTGCTATTAAAGCTAGAGGTTAGGATCTCAGAAGCAGTTTATAAATTCATTTTTCAATTCACAATACATATAGAATGACTTAAAGAATCACTCAAAAAATATTATTGTGTTTGTTCAGTTTATTTATTCCCCAGATATATAATGCTGACATATCATAAAACCCCAGAAAATTCTTGCAGAGTTGTCACTGTCAGACCAATTTCAGATTTTTCTGTGGAAATTGGTGAATTTTTATACTGACTGTGCATTCGCAGGAGGTTATTTTACAATGTCCATTAAGAGTTGGATTAAAAAGCATGTTTTGTGGTTACTTCAGTGGCAGCTACTTATGTAGTATCTATCCCTAGAGTGGAAATACAAGTCAGCCAAAGGAGCACGTGTGCTGTCATCCAATAACAAAGGGTTGAGGAAAACTTGATGTGCCTCGGTGGACCTGGGCCTCTGACATTGCTCCCTGTGTTGTTCCATCTTAAACCTGAATGTGTTGGCCTGTTTTGGCAAAAGTCAACAAAATCACTTATATCTCTTTTAGTTGGTTGTGAAACAAGTAATTCATTACTCTAAAAGGGGCTGAGCAGAGAGTGTTGTGTGAGTTGCTCTGTGAAGAATGAAGGCAGGAAAAAACCTTTTGGCACAAATGCTTTTGTCAAGATTTCTTTTGTTCCCAAACCATATGGGCATTGGCAAGTTATTTACTTTATACGGTTAGGTAGACATTATGTTTTAAAAAACAGCCTTTTGTAGAGTTCCTTTTGACCTTCAAGGATGTTACACGACAGGTCCAACCTGCTGCATGGTCTCTCTGTCCAGCTGCCATCTTCTAACATGGGCACCTGGGTTAGATATTAATATACATCTAAAAAAGTAAACAAATAGCTGTATGAAGGCAGAGTTATCTTTGTGATTTCAGCCATATTTCAAAAATCCTTTCACTGTAAATAGGAACTGCTTGTGTGTCTTGGTTCATCTAAATTTCTTATTTTCTTATTGTAAAATAATTAGGACTTGGGCTTTGTTTTTTGGGTTGGTTTTTGGGGTTTGTTTTGTTTTGTTTTTGTTTGTTTGTTGTTTTTTTTTATTTTTTCCTTATATAGCTTAGTAATCTTTTAACTCCATATGTTGTTTGGGTAACTAAAACTCCTGTAGGTAGGAAGAACTGTGAGCATAGTAGGCAAGCTGTCAAGGAAGATCTTGAGTCTTAACCATTGTGCTACACTTACATGAGCCTAGAGGGCTGTATAAAGAACTGTTCTTCTAACTGGAAACTTTCCCAGATGACATGCACAGGATCTGAAGTGTATGCAGTCAAAAGGAGACAGACCTAAGACACAGGTGACTACACTAGGTACATGTACTGAGCTGGAGCAAACTCTTCATGGATAGCAATTAAGAAGTTATTTGCTTAAACGTAGCGAAGAGATTCCCTGTTGAGGAGCTACACCGTTTTCCTAACCCTATTAAAACATTACTTCTCTCACAAGACTTCTTTTTATTTTTTTATTTCTTCTTCATTTTTGTGGCGCACCATGGGTATCACCATTCTACAACTACTGCTAAGCTTTTAATTTTGGGATATGTTGTTTTCTACATGTTAACTTGAAACTACTTTATGGATGCTTTGTTATGCATTTGTTTTATCGTGCCCTTTGTACTGAAAGTCTAATGATACAGAAAATACAGTCATTGTTTTACACTAATGAAATACAAGTATTTGCCTTTATGCCAGAATAGAGTTTGTCATTATTTATCAAGTATGCAACCTCATTGTTTAACCTAGCAGAGTTTAAAGCTGGTATTTCATGAAAACCTAAACTGCATATCAGTAATCAAGTGTTAGATCATTTTACTGTACTAACAGAATAATTATTTTTTAATAGAATGTATTCTTATTTAATCACAAAAAAAGGGGGGGGGGGGGGTGAAAGCATTTTGCCCCAACTGCTACATGAACAATGATTCATTTTTTGGTGGCAGAACGAGAATATAAGTGTCCTTGTTCCTTGTTCAGATCTTTAGCCAAAAGACCTTCCTTTCCGTAAGATTCATAGTTTGGTTGTGGCTTTCTGTTGATACCCTGCTTGTTACTCTAGATATAGAACATACAATTTTCCTAGCAGTAAATCTTACACATTAAGGTATTTGGCTTACATAAAGTCTTTCACCCTGCTTTATATGAAAACTGACTGGTGCGCTTAAGAGAATTAATTTGGAAGCAGCATGGAAGTGATGGGTTTACTGGCTTGAGCAGGGAGGGAGGCACGGACATATGGATTTGAAATAATTAGCTTTTAATGTTTTGTTTTGGTGGCCGTAACAAAATTTTCTACTATGATTTTAAAAATGTACATGACAACATTAAAAATGTAGAGCCAGTTGCTCTAGTATGGATCTGGAATAACTCTCAAATTTCAGCGGTTTATGCAGCTGCAACTGAGATCAGAACCCAAGCCACAACTATTGCGTTTCATTTTCTCTTCATGCATTTAAAGAGGGGTAGCTTGGAGGCTGAAAGCTCCGGAGATTGTAATGAGTTCAGTAACCTGTTCGGTTTTTTTCTTCATTGTATTTGGAGCTTCACTAATATGCGAGTGTGAGATGGAAAAGGAAATTTTCCAGTGAAATCAGTTCCTATTTATAGTGTGATTGTACATAAACACATACACACATACTCTACATGTACAGCTTCGTACATACATACAACAGCTTCTTAATATTTTCATGAGTCCCTTATTAATCTGCTGGTTTGAATCTCTCTTTCTTTTATTCCCCTTTCCATGATATCTTACAGGAATTTGTAGCTGAAAGAATAATGAATCCTAATAGATCAAAGATTTGACATCTTTATAGGCCTCTGTTTAGTTATATGTAGGGTTCTGCAGAATTGCATAAAGGTCTTCATAAATCAGAATTTCCACTTGCCAGACTGGTTGCCCTGGAACAGTTGAATTGGATCCCTTCTCCTGTTTTAGACTGGTGGCAGGAAGCACTGTTAGGTTTCTAGCCTGTAAGTACCAAAACATGCCAAAATTTAAATTCTCAAGTCTTTGCAACACTTTTTTTCAGGATAGTAACCTTATGAAATTTTCTAACCAGGGAAGGAAGAGTAGGCTTAATGGCATGTATATTTAAATCATTCAAAATCTAGGAATATCTCTTACATATCCATGACGTGTTGAACTTACTATTTGCAATGTAACTTTATTTTAAAATCACATATGTTGGCTCCAGCTCATACCAGATACAAATTTTAAAGTTATCCTTCCAGAAAGACGATAGCTAGAACTTCAATATCTGAAAAAGATTACCCATGCGTTTGTTTTAAAAGTGAATTTGTAAATCTTATAATGAAAAATATTTTTCTTTAGGCAAAAATCAACTATCAAAGATCTAGTATTTCACCTAAAATATTCAGTGTAATGCTAGTAAGTTCTACTTGACTTTTCTTTTGGGTTTGTTTTTGGTTTTCCTGCTAGAAGTAATGAGTGCTTTAATATAATTTCACATTTATGCAGCCTTCTTTCATGTGGAATTATTTTTTTAACCAGCAAAACAAGTTGTAAATGGAAATAATTGTATCCGTTTGTTTAGAAGCAACTGTTATCACGGGAAAATGTAAACTCTGTTTAAGATGGCATATCCTCTGTACAGAATGAATATAAGAAATGATGCGTTCTATGTTCAGTGAAAGACAAACCCCAAGTTAAGGTGATGAACAATAATTCTGAGGAAAGAATTATTCAGAAGACTTTTTTTTTTTTTTGTTAGACTCAGGTTTTAATGCATAAACATGTGGACATTTAAAAAAAATAATTTACCTCAGATTAAAAAAACATGGAACTGAAGATACCTGTTTAAGTGTGTTCTTCATTACAATATGAAGTTAGGTAAAAAATAAAATCACACAAGTGTTATCCTTAGCGTATTGCTCCTTGGAATATGACAGACCCAAAAGGCTGAGCGTTAAGATACGCTACGCTCCTCTCCAGTGGCTGTATCCAGAAGACAAGAGCGGGTTTGTTTCTTTGGTAAATGAATAGAAGAAGTAAGGAAGAGCCAGGGAAACAGGTGTGTCAGCACATAGCAAGTGTCCTTCCGAAAACAGCGAAGTCTGTAGTTTATCTTATCATTAGCTTTTATCCTTGGAATTAATCTGCAAAGTAATATCTGGTAAAAAGTACAGAGTAAGGTATTTTTCAGTAATTATTCCTAAGCATGTGTTCCTGGTGTGATAAGTGACTACACAATAGCAGTTCTGGCTGTGATGGAAAACGGGAAAAGTCTGTCCTCAGTTCACACTGACTACAGCAGCCAGCATAGGTGTATCTAGCTAGGTATGCCAAAACCATCTGGAATAGCTGTTGTTTTACTAAATAGATATTCTTTATCTTTTGGGGGTTTATTGGTTACCAAAAGGTTTGATGTTTTTTCTCTTTAGCATATAATTTTAGCAAGCTTAATGATTTTCAGAAAATAAACACATGAATTAAAGGATGCATTCATCAGCTGTAAGGCTGCAGCTTTCCTACTGTCAGAGGAGCTTGTAGAGGCTGAGGTTCATAAGGAGAGTAGGTGTGCATTCTGGTTTTCTTTTTTTATTGTTTGTATGATAAATTTTTGTGTAAGATGAGATGATACAGTGTCTCATGAGGTGTCTTCAATGCCCTGAGAAATAGCATTTGAACCAGGTTCATTGTCCTGCTCTAATAGTGTGATTTATAGAAGCTCTCTTAGGATAGATACTATGGGGTTTTTTCAAGATTTTTGAATGTGTTGAGTATTTACTTCCAGTTGAAACACAGAATTTTTAAAAGATGCAGGTGTGAAGACTGAGTGAAGAAAGTGCAGTGCTGAAATTGAGAATTTTTATGTCCTCTCTTTGCCCTTTGCTGGAAGGGGAAACCAAGGTTGAATCATCCACACCAAATTACATGAACTTGGTTTATAACTTTGGAGCGTGACACAACAAATCCAGAGTTCAAAAACATGTCTGCTCCATGCTGTAAATTGCACTATCTAATCCTGCTGAGGGAGAGGGATGCAGGGAAGAAGAGTTACTGTGTAAAAGACACTTACAGACTACTATACTAGCATTGGTTGTAGTTCATACAGCTTGGGTTGTTCCTAGTGCCGCCACTTTCACTCTTGACTTGGTGGCATCATACCCATGATTTTGGAGAGAGTTTCTTTTGCCACAGTTACACGCTGTTGTCATGTGAAAAGTGGACCTATTTGAGATGTTGCAAAGCTTTTCTGTTGCACGTCTGCGTAGTGTTCAAATCCTCCAAGGCCACGGTACCCAACAAATCAACCCGCAGCTATGTTCTTCTATTAACCTCTTGGAGCTGCAAGTAGATAACTTCAATTATCTAGAGTCCTGCTAGTGCATAGATTATGTAGCTTGGCCCTTAGAAAATTATCTCCCAAGTAAATACACAAAACTAATAGCTGAAGCTCCTAATTGTAAAGCAGAAGAAATTCTGCATTCATGGTTAAGCTGTACTTTAATTTATCTGACACGTGCACGCTGAAGGCCAACAATCTGGAGTTTTTGTTAAATCTTCTTCATTTACCCACTGTAGCTTGGGTTTGGGTTTTTTTTTGTTTTTGTGGGTTTTTTTCTTCTGAATGTTCCTTCTGGATTGATTGTTCTTAACACTTGTGTGCTTCAGGTTCCCATAGTTTGTATGGAAAAGTACAGCAAAGTTATCGTAGCATTTCAAATTCAAATGTAAATCTTTTCTTATTCAGAAACATTGTTAGGAAAAGGGGAAAAAAATATCCTCAGAGATTGCTGAGGGTAGAATATGGGGCTGAGCAAATCAAACATACTTAATCTTTTGCAGGGGATTGTAAGTTTTGTTTGTAAGGTTTGCTTTGGCTCCATATGATTCGGGATGGGTTCCATCCCTATCTTTCTGTCAAAGCTTTGCAGAGCTAAGGGGAGTAGGAAAGGCGCCTAAGACATTGACATGGAAATAAGCATCTCTGAGTCCACAGCTTTAAATGCCTACTGAGGGCAGGACTAATGAATAAAGCGTCACCCTTTTTTCATTGCTCATTTTTAGCAGAGCCCTAGCACTCTGGTGAAGATTTAAATAGTAGCTCACAAGGATTAAGAGTTGTTATTTTTCATCAGGAACTTTTCCCAAACAAAAACAGTCAGAATTTGTATGTACAGTTAAAATGCAATATTACTTGGCTGCAAGGTTTGTGCACTTTTGTCTTGTATTTAGCTCATCTAACTTTGGTTTGCAGAGTTTTAGACGGAGGAGTATGTCTTGGCGTGTGTTGGTACAAAATGAGTGTTTCCCGACTTCTGTCTCTGGCAAGGCTCTAAATAAAGGAAAAAAGGGGAACGGTATTGAATGAAACACTAATGCTGTACACCGGTAATGCTTGGGCATAATGTGTCTGTCAGCCCACTCTCACAAAACATCCCTTAAATAATTTTAATGTCTCGTTTTTCATTCTTATTAATACAGTTTGTTGTCCCCTACACTGCTGCCACATTGTATTCCAAGCACTGACACATGAAATCCGCTCTGTTCTTCTGTCACCTCCAGGTCTTTTCCAGCACGAGTGCTGTCCTTACATGTCCTCTTCCTTTCTGCTGACACTCACTTTGAATTATTTTTCCAAACAATACATTATGAAGCTTTTTTTTTTTTCTGGGTAGCATCTAATCAGGATTTCTATCTCATACTTAAAGTACTCTAAATAGTTCAGCATTGTGATCCCAACACTAACACTCCCTGCTTTTTTTATTTTTTTTTTATTATTATTTTAGTTAACAGAGTCCACAATAGTATCTTGACAGTTTTTTACATTTTTTTTTAAGAGAATGATGGGTAATACCAGGTTTCACACTATCAATAGGTGTCTGTAAATAATGTAGTGCATTACCTTTTACTGGGCTCTAATGTTCTTTGACACAAATAGATAAAAGTCTATGATACTGCAAGTTTGGGGTGTTTTGCCTGAACAGTTTTAGAAGAAAACTAAAAACGAAATCCTGTATATTTATAAAGGCCTACATTTATTACAATCTCTAAAATAATTTCCAATGTGTTTCATGAATGAGCTTTCAAATTTGAATGATTTTTAAAAGTGATGCTTTTTAACTGTTAAAAAATTAGTTAGCTCCAGCTTTATAGTCACAAGTCATCAATGTTGAGTGAGAATAAAAATTTTAATCCGTTTTAGCATAAAGTGTGTGCTTTTTACAATTCCCCACATTATCTTAACAAAATGAATGAGCTTTCATTAGGAAAAAAGTAAAAAGTACAAGATTAAAGTTGATGAGCTAAATCAAGGTGTCCTGCTCGGTTGATTTAAATCCATGATTAAAATCAGTGATTTGATTTAAATCAATCCACTGTTCTTTCAGCCAGCCTGAAAGGAACCGTTCTTCATTTCCTGCCTAATTAGAATTACTTCTGTAAGATTAGTCTGGATTGTGTCTTGATACAGCAAATCTGCTGCACCCTCTGAATTCCCTGAATGTCGTTTTGGGTGTGGAAGACCTTTTTTCCTGTTGCTCTCCTGCTTTCCAAATAAAATCTTTAATGAAGTGATACTTCTGCTAGAACCGTATACCGCTATCTTGTCCCTTAAAAGTTGGGGATAGAAAAACGGGTCTGTGGTTGTAGCTCACCTTGTCTGTTAGGGATCATTTCAGCTGGATGACATCTTCAGATACAGGGGAGGGGGTTGACGCTCCCTTGTACCTTCCTGCCGTCTGTCCGTTACACTGGGACTGATGTTCCCGGGTGCCTGCCTCCCCGAGAGCTACGTCTGTGCAGCCTGACGGCTCGTGCCAGATTGACCTTCTCCACATAAACAACTGAAAATAGAGGTGCGGAGAGGTAACTAAGTAAATGAGGGGCAGTAGAGCTAATAATGGCTGTTTTTTGTGTGGCTTCATGCCCATCGGCGTGTCCTCTGGAGACAAAGCTGGTAGAGGTTCCCGTGGAAGCTTGGCTCCTCCTGGGAGCCTTGCAAACCTCTCTGCAGGGTGGATGCTCTGGTAGCCTGTCAGTTTAAGCTTGTTTTGCAGCCTTTTTCTCAGCTGGCCACTATCTCCTCCCTGTACCCCCCGCCTTCATGACACTTCTGGATATGAAGTATCTCCTATTTCCTTGTGAAACTTTAATGGAAATTGTCAATGGAAATTGTCAAGTTCGTAACCTGCTGGCTTCCTGTGGGGGTACCGATGAGCAGCACAGTCACGTGAGCTTCGTTTTCCATAGCAAAGAAAAAGAAAAGCCTGTAACACAGCTCTAAAGCAGGTGTATCGTACTAACTGTATTCCAGTTACTTTTAGTTATGTTTCTGATACAGAAGCATCCTATGATGACAAATTGCTCTGTTCTCTGAAGTGTAACTGAACAGCGTTTTCTGTTGTAGCTATTGTATCTGTCCTGAGAAATAAAGAAGTGATTTCAGCCTGGTGCAAAATCCAGGACAAAACCAGAATATTTCACTGCATTTCATTTGGGCCCATAAGGTGATTTCTTCAGAAAAGCCTTTAGTTGTTGATTTTCTTACTTTGGCCTGTGAGACAAGTCCTAGGAAGGATGGTCTTCTGTAGCAGGACTGTGGAGAACCCAACCCAAAGTAATCGTCTTGCCAAATGCTGCCTGCCTGGCCTCCACTGGTCACAAGAACTTTGTGCTTTAGCTTTCAGGTAGAAGAAAAGGGTTTTCAATAAGGCTCTTCTCCTTTACTTTTCTTTCTTACTTAGCTTGCATGACTGTTTAAGAAAGAGATTACCACATACTCTAGTTCTTTGGAGTAACTGATATTGTGAGATACAGGGGAGGCAGGGAGGCACCTATGAAATATTACTTTATTAATAATGTGCAGAGATACTGTGTTTGAAAGTAATACTACTGACAGTTCTAAAAGCTGAAGAATTTACCTTTATGATGAAAATGAAAAACGTGTAAAAGCTTCCTTGTACTTATGACAAGAAAACAATGTTTTGTTAGATAGAATATAATTTAAAATATGTGATGAGAATTTACATTTTCTAAAGAAGAAGCTGCCAAATCAAATCAATTTTGAATTCAGGAAACCTCTTGTTGAGGGATTCAGACAAGCCATATGGTACTCTCTTGAAAACATCATGGCAAGGGAAGGATTGTGTGGGTTTTTATCACATTTTAGTCATTTTGAGAAGAAAATATGTTTTAATATTTTTATATGTACAAAATGGCTCATATTGCAATTTAATGAGAAAGAAATGACATGTACCTAAGATAAATCTAGATAATGAAAAACCTACTCAGATGCATTCAGCTTGATTTAAGGTGCCTTGTTTTGATTGTAGAGTACTTAATATATTGAGGTTTTTTTTTTTAAATAGCTGTGATAGATATTAATTTTATCTTGGACTCATTTCAATACTGCAGCAGCCAATTTCAGATACTTATATGGACTGTCTAGAGAGGAGAAATAATTCTTGGAGCACCTGCTGGTACACAGAAGGTAGGTTCAGGTGTGAAGCTACTTTCAGGGACATGTTGGTACTTCAGCCTCAAAGCAGAAGCATGACGTTTATTAAATGGTGTCTTAGGATAATGCCAAGGATATAACGTGAATGGTGCTGCAGAAACCTTTTCACAATTCTGCAGCCTGGTGGCGTGTCACTCGATTCAAAGCTTCTTTGTGCCAACCGTTCATGGCTTCTTCCTACCCATCCCGGCTCTGCCGCAGCTGGCAGCCCTCCTCACCCATGGTGGGCGAGGCGTTGCGTTGTTTGCGGACCTTTGCTGTGCTGTTTTAAAAGAAGTCTAATATCAGTTATGTCCATGGGAAACTCTGTTTCAGATTGGTGAAAACAGTAATCTGTAAGTGGGAAGTTTGATATTTTTAGGCTCTTACTGACTTCTTTTGAAAAGGATACTTTTGAACGCAGGTCCAGGTTCACAGCCCTTGTGCCCAGAAGCTGTGGGTTCCTGTTCAAAGGTCCTTGTCGTGCTCTGGCAGGAGGGAACGACTGGGGACCGGCTGGTGAGCAGGGGGGGTGTGATGAAGTCCTGCTCGGCGCGGGGCTACACCCGGTGCCTGCACCAGCTCTCAAACCCCAGCCTCTTCACCACTGTCACTTAATTCTGTGGATTTGGTTTAGGCTGTGAATATCTGTCTTTCAGACTAAATTTGCACATCAAATGCATTTAAGGGTGTGTGGGGGGGAAGTGTATTAAAAAGTTAAACAAAGCAAATTGGCCTGAAAAACTGATTCGTACCTGTGAGAAATTAAAGGCAGCAGCTACTTTGCTGGAGGGTGGCTTGGGTTATTCTGGTTGGTGGTTTGGCTTTGTGTTGTGAGGTTTTGAGTTGTTTTGTTGGGTTTGTTTGGTT
>VZTL01073465.1:144998-184620 GCA_013400535.1 Scopus umbretta | reverse complement strand
TTTTTTTTTTTTTACAGCAGCGGCAATGAGTCGATCAACAGCCTCCAGTAAGTCAAACATCCCAAACTTCCACAGAGCAGCACGGTTTCTCCTCCCACTCATCCTTCTTGGTTGTTGTTACTTCCAAGGGGCGATATTTTCCCGAGGGGCCAGAGGCAGAAGGGAGCAGGCGGTGAACTCGAGCGTGCAGCCTCTCCTCGGCTGGAGGAGACGGGAGGGAGGAAGAGCGTTAAGATGCAGCTCTCCTCCCCGTTCAGTGAACAAAAATACAGCAGGAAAGGAAAAAAAAAATAAAAATCACCACATGAAAATAACGGTGACCCAACCAGGGTAATAAGGTAACATCGTAAGGGAGCACAGTTTGTCCAAAGGTACCAAAGTGAATTGGTTCTGCTGAAATAAATAAGGAAAAATAAAGGCTCCACTGGGCCGACACAGCGGCAAGGTGTCCACCCGGCACGGCAGTAAGAACAGTGTGGTGGCATGGAGAGCTACCTGTGCTGGGAATGGAAACCTCAAGCTCCGGCAGCTCCGCCTACTGTTTGGGCTTTAGGTCTCACGCTGCCCAGGTGTGCGACGCATAAAAACGCAGTAACGTTAGATGTTGTTCAAATAAACAAACCCGAGCAGAGGTGCCGATTTGCACGTTTGCAAGCGCAGCGTGCGGGCAGCGCTGCCCGGCTCCCGGCGGGTGCCCATTCCCTCGCCTCTGCCCGGGATGGACGTGTCTCCTCCCGCCCCGCGTACGGGCATAAGAGGCAGCGGATTCCAGAATCCGTTTCTCAGACTATCGCAGAGCAAACCTTAAGTGAGAAGTTAGAAAACCAAACAGAATGCAAGATATTCCAAAACAATAAAAACCACGTTGGGAATAGAAACTGAAGCAGAGGGAATCTGGAGACTTTTCATACACTTCACAGCATAACAAAACGTGACACCAGGGAGGCAATTCGGTAACAGAATTACTTATCCTCGAGAGCCAGAAACACTCCGAAATCAGATGGCACGTTTCATCGGCACTGCCACACTGAGAGCAGCTAGAACCGGCACGTCCGAGCGACGTGGTGACAAGGGTCCCTCAAGAGCAGCTCAGACACCGCGGGATGCGGGCACAACCCCGATGAAATCAAGGCACCAAACTGGAGGGGCGCTGGGATGAAGTCTCTGCCAGCAGCTCTCACAAACACCTCTCACCTTTTCTTTTTTCTTCCTTTTTTTTTGGGGGGGAGGGGTAGGGGGAGATGAGGAACACCACTGACAATCCTCAGGAAAGATTACATTTACCCTTAGGGGTCTCTTTAGATAGAGACTTCTGAAAAACACTTCATTTTGGGGGCTTTGGGAACGGATTGGATTTCACAACTCGCCAAGTCCTGCAGTACCCGTTTCCTTAATCCTTTTAAATGCCCTTCTGCCCAACACACAGTTCCTGCTGCACAAACTGGATTCTTTGCTATTATTATCCTCAGTATCCTGTCCAGAGGCTATGTGCAGCGCATGCAGGCTCAGTGTGTTAGAAGTTTGCCTTTCAAGTGGCATTGCCTTCTGTTTCTTTTTCTTTCCACTGAAGTAAGAAAACACAAACAAACCCTCTTCCTTAGAGCTGTCTCGAGCAGCGTGCGTCTGCTGAGAACAAGGATGCACCGCAAATTAATAAGGATTAGGAAAAAGAGGATGATGGACGTGATACTGAGAATTTCCACTTGCTGTAGTTCATAGCAACATACAGTTTGAAACGGATATTAAGTCCACTCTTGGCTTCAACTAATTTTTCTCCAAGATCAGCTGTGAAGCGTATGAAATTCTTGTCCCACCCCGAGGCACCGGTGCCAGCCGCCGCAACAGGCAGCACGGCGAACGCCAGACCTGAACGAGCCCAGCCGCACCGGCGGGGTTCCTGCAAAGCTCTCTTAGGAGAGGGCCTCACGGAAGCACCAGCTACCCCACCGCCCGCAGACCTGCCAGGTCCTCTTTCTTCATCTGCCTTAGCCAATCCACTCCTGTCACGCCTCATTCATTTATATTGGGAAGTGTTAATGCTGCTAATAAAAGACTGCCGAAGCGCTCTGCTTTCCTCCTCCCCCGGAGCTTTTTGCAGTTTGCCTTTTGCTGGTTCCCGAGCCGGTACCTCCCCGGCGGGAAAGCCGCGTGCCGAAGGCTGTTCGCAGAGCTGGTGTGGCTGCGCCGTCCCCTCCCCGCACGCCGCCGCCCGACGCGGTGACGCCGCCGTGGCACGTGGAGAGCAACCCCAGCACCGTGGCAAGGATGCGCCGAGGCGGCCGAGCTGGGGACGTCATGCCTCCCTGCCGAGGGACCCTCTGGACGCAGACCTGCACGATGTCCCTTCTCCATACTCAGGTTGTTTAAACACTTACTGACAACCGAACCAAGGACACCGCTACAGAGTCCTGCTGTTCCTCGCAGAGCATAAGGATGCGACACTGAGTCAAGGTGGCCCAGACCACATCGGTTCATGAACCACGGGGCGGATGGCACAGGGGACCAGAGGCTCCTCTTCCACCCAGGCACACGGAGCACGGGGAGCCAGGGCAGCATCCTCCCCGTTCGCAGAGCCGCTCCAAGGGACTGCCACCATCCCTCGGAGAAGGGAGAGCCCTGGCAGACCAGCTGCAGCTCGCCCCAGGGGATACAGTGATTCCCCCCCCGAGCTGTGCTAAGAAGGGCAAACAGATCCCATCTCACTATGGCCTGGAAAACCCCACCGGCAGCTTCAATTTCAAAGTTGTGACTAAACGGGGCCAGAGTGCAGCCACCGATAACTGCGAAGAGCTCCAAATACGTCTGTGGAAGAAAATTTGCTCCTTCCTCCTCCCCTCCCTGGTGCTGTGCAGTCAGTCCGCAGCAGAGCACGAACGGCACGGTTGGGAGCAAATGCCCTCCTTTTGCACAGACAGTCCCTTCCGAATCTCTCCGCGACTGGCGAAGGACCAGAGATGGTAAAATTTGGCACAGCCGTGCACCAAGAGCATTCCCCTACACCTGATGTGCGCATGTGCGTGCACGCACAGCCGCAGTATCCATCCAAAGCTGATATGTCTCTATCTGAAGTGACACAGGCAACAAAAGGGATGTCCCCCCCGCCACCCGTCCCCATCTATTGAGTGATACAGATGGGCAGTTCGGGAGGACTGTGTGCACATATGCAGAGATGCTCTCATGTCCTTTGACCCCTTGTCCCTCCATCATGGGAGATCTATAACATTTACAATCCAAAAAACAAAAGAGAAGGGAGAGTAGGACCAGAATTCATCTTCCAGGCTGACACCTAGCGTTAATTAACGACTTAAAAATCAATGACATAAGGGACAGGCAGCAAATGACACCTCCACGCAGAGCCTGTCTGCTTTCAGGAGCAAGAAAAAAATATCTCTGAGGACAGCTTTGACACACGCCATACAGGGGGGACCGGGAGGAGTGGTGAGGCCGGCACCCCCAGCCCATTGATCTCTGCCAGTTCAAACACCCTAAATTCCCCCACTTCATTTTTTCAACTTGCCAGCCACCAGTGCGCCATGTCTGGATTTCCCTGGGGAGGTTGCTCCCAAAAGGTGCGGGAAGCTTGCTGTGTTTTAAAGCTGAGCATACAGCAAAAGCACTGGAAGGTCTAAACAGGAGATGCATTTTAAAAAGCTGCAAGAGCTGTTTTCTGCTGTACATTTTGGGGGACAAAAGGCCAGTGCTCTGCATTCACCTGGGCTCGCCTGGTCCTGGCCCACAGCTCTGGGCTTGTTCCAGGCATCCCGTGAAAGTAAGGCAGCTCCATCTATTGTCGATTTTAACAGCAGAAGGCATCCCCAGGGGTCCCAGGGCTTTTTTCTGGTTAGGCTGTTTTTACACCCATGCATCTCCACTCTTCAGTAAAACTGCTCGTGATACACATCACCGTGGGATAAACCAGGGCCAGCAGTTTCTCTTTAAACCTACAAGAAAAAAATTAACCGTGCGAGCGGCCAAAGCGTTGCTCATAGGGCAAACGCAGCCAAGGTGCCTCCACGGCTACCGGGTGCCGCGTCCCCAGCCAGCCCGCAGCCAAGCAGCCTCGCAGGCGCAGCTGCGGTCGGCTCCGTCTGGCACAAGCTGGGGGCAGGACGCCAGCGGGTCCCTCCGGCAGGGCTAACCGGCATCTCCCACGCACACGGTAGAACAGAGAAACGGCAGAAGGGAATCACGCACGGACTTTAAGTTGGGAAAATACAGACGTGTTTACAGACGCACGCTGGAGTTGAGCTGACAAGCCATCGGAAAGGCACGTTCATAACCCCCCCCTTAGCGGGGGTGAGCAAAGAGAGGCCAATCCTGCACCACGCTCCTCGTGGCTGCGCTCGTGCAGCGGAGCATCCCTGTCTCGCTTGCACCAAACATCGGGTAAACCGAGACCGAGAGGCGACGGCTGCTTCTGAGGGGATGAAGAGTATGTATCACCAGCGAGGCTTGCGGCTCCTGCTGGCCACGCCACTCGGGCACTTGCCGTAGAAATGGCGCTGGGAGAAACGAGGGGCTGCGCCCTCTCCTTAGTACGGCACAGGCAATGTTTATTGCAACGAGAGCGCCCGGAGGCTCAAACCACAGCTCTCCCGTAATCCACGACATGTGCCGTTTTGCAGACTAATCTGGTTAAAACAAACCGGCCCAGCACGTGCGGGATCCTCAAAGGCAAAGGGGAGAGGTGCGACTCCTAGATGCTGCCCCATTCCCAGGCCTTGGCGCTTCTCCTGATGGAAAAGCCCCGCTGCCACAAAACTTTTGTGCAGGAGCTGTGTGGAGGGACAGTCCTGGAGAGCAGANGCACGGGCCACCGAGCCGCCCCGGGCGGCCACCCCGGCACGCCGCTTTGTTAATCAATCTGCTACGGAGCGAGGGCACCCGGGGTGCTGCTCTGTTATGGAAATCTGCCGGACTTTGGCGGTCCCTCCACTCGGGACACGGCAACTTTATAAGCGCGTCAAGACAAAGCGGGAAATTTCACAAGGTGGGGAGAGAGGGATGGGAAACAGAGACATTTGGGGGAGGGGGCGGGAAAAGAGCCTGTTTGCAGTTTGCCATCTCTGTTAGTAAAAAGCTTCCAAAAGCATCCCTAGCCACAGTGTCTGCTCCCTCCCTGGGCGCTCTCTGCCCTGTTTATGGACTTGCAGCTCAAGTAGCAAGACCGGGAAAGGGCTGAAAACTGCGCCGCTTCGCAGCGCGCAGGAGCACCGGGGGCATCAGCCTCACACGGACGCGCGCCTCTGGCAAAGAGCCTCTTGCACATTTGTAGCCCGGGATCACAACAGGAAAAACTCAGCTCCGTGCTGAGCTACATACACAGCAGTAGGGTCTCCCCTCGCACGCTCTCTGCGGAAAAACCAGGGGTCAAATTCTGCTTTTCCAGCGAGATATAAACCAAAAACGACCTGCGTGGAAGTCAGTGGAGTTACACAGCAGCGAGTGAGACGGGAATCAGACAAAGTATATAAAATAGATATTTATACAGCACCAGTGTTGCTCATAGTGTTTTAAAAACAATAAAGCAGCAGCTTATATAGTCTCTTGCATATTGCAGACATGAAATAAAGCCAAGACAGGAGCTAGAACATCTAATTCCCTGGCTACAAGGAAGAGAGAGTGATTCAGGTTTACAGGGTGCCATTCAGTTTTATGACAATATCTCCTAATACAGCAGGTTTATCAATTGAGCAAAAAGGCACAACAGGGTGTGTTATTATTGGAGCCTAATCTCACGCCTCGGGTGTGTTGTGCGAGGCACGAGGGCAAAAGGCCACACCACTGTGTGATTATCCAACAGCAATGCTCACTCAGGACGCCGTGTCTGGATTATAAAGTGGATTGGCTTAGGTTTTAAAATGAAACGTTAACATTTGTTGCTGAGGTTTCAACCGAGAATGGATCTCCCTGCTGTGTGTACATGTCTGCACGCGGACAGCGGAAAAGGAAATATTCTGCTCGGTTTCATGGGGTCTCCTCTTCGCTGGTCAGGCTGCCCGCGGCCTCGGGGTGCCACGTTGCCTCTGACTGAACACTTAAGAGAAGAAAGCATCTTTCTGGGCCGTAAGAATGAGCTGGGACATATAGTTACGCACACAAACCAAAAAGTACAAGTTACCTCGCCAAAGAAAGACACGTTCCGAGCTTCCCTGCTGGGAGCCCCGGCCACGGAGGAGCCTGGCTCCTGCAACCACTGCAGGCCTCAGTCTTCCCATCCATAAAATAAAGCTAATACCTCGTTTCTCCATAGATGTTCCTGAGGTCTAAGAAGCTGCCTGAGATCCTGGGCACGTACGCTGGGTATTAAAGGGCACCTGTGCAAGAGCCACTGAGCAAGACTGGCTGGTGTACAAATAAATTGTGCCTTGCTGGATGGGTCCCATTTATGCCAGCGGGATATAGGGGCACATGCTGCACACCCGGAGGGAGACTAGTACCCTACAGGTTTTAATTAGCACTCTTCTAGCAGCAAAGTTCCTGTCTATTGTCACTTAATTACTGTGTATCTACCCCAACAGACATTAAGCTTTCCCTATGACCTCTCGCTCTCTACACCCTTGTCATTCTCTCTCTCAGAGCCCCGTGTGACACTGGGGAAACGTGGAGCAACTTCTTAATTAATTGGACTAATTAGTCTCCTAGATGGCTGGACAGCTGGACCCTATCTCCTCCCTGATCTCCTCGTGGAGGGAACAATCAAATCGCGGTTTGTTTCTCCAGAGTTGACAAAGTCTCGGCACTGCCCGTGATCTGGTTCCTATTAACCCGACTCCCCCGAGAGCGCTGCAGAGGATGAAGATGTTTTCCCTTTGGCTAATGAAGCCCGCAGCCAGACCACACTATTGCCAGAACAGCACCTGGTAGCCTTATAAAGGGTCAAGGCTTCCTCTCAACCCCTTCCCTGTTTTGCAGGGTTTATAACGTGGCTGTAAAACTTTGCTCTGGCTTGAAACCCTCCCCGCTGGGTACCAGCCTCACACTGTAATTCTTTACACCTTCCAAAACTATGTTTATGCCCCCTTTTATTTTTTTTAAACTCTTTGAATCAAACCCGATTTTTCAAAAAGTCCAATATTTGATTCTCTTGAAAGGGTATTTTTCTCTTCCATGTCTATATGCAGAGTCAGCACCTGAGACCTGTCACTGCCTGGGGCTCCCTCCCGACACACGCCTCCTGTCAGCGCAGTGCTTATGAACAGTGGCAGTTTTCATTCAAGCAAAGGTTTAGATAATGCCACAATAGCAAGGGTTAACCTGCATCGCTGGATTTTTTTTTGTAATTCTCAGAATGGATGGACTTTTTACTAGTTTTTCGATGCTTTTCTGCCTTTAGAGAGCTCAGAAGCACTTTTGATTCACAATGGGAACACGGGGAATAATTGGTCCAGACTGTCAATAATAAGAGAAAAGAAAGCGAGGAGAGCGCGGAGCCAACCTTGGAAAGTGGCAGCTGAGCCAGGGTGCAGGGCTTGGGCCTAGGACGAGCAGCCAGAGGCCACCGGGCTTTATCAAGCACGTTAGTATGAATTAACGCAACATGCAGAGGGCCGTGTTGGCGAGCAGGGAGCACGTCAGACCCTTCGTGTCGTTCCTCCGGTTGATGGATAGCTCTTGGGCACAAGCACACCTCGCTCACTTGTAGTTGTACTAATACAAATATCGATGTCCGTATGATAATCTGTCATCAACCGATACAAAATGAGGGACCAAGTGAAACGAACTGGAAGATCGCTGAAAGCAAAACCATCCGTGGTTCACTATCAAGGTTAGAAAAGGCAGGAAAAGGAGGCAGCTGGTAAAATACTCTTCACAAGAAAAAGCTGAATTTCTTGAACTGACACAGCTCAGCGTGGACTGCCAGGACTTTGGGCTTGGCCATCATCCTGTCACCCACAATCTGAGTTCACACTGCAAATTAGGCTGTGCAGACATAACCAAAGATACAGCTAAGCGTACGTACATCCGCACAGATCTCTGCTTCAGCCCACAGCAACCCCCTGGAAAAAACTCCCCAGGAACTTGTAGCTCTGTTGGGCACTGGATTACTGCATCCAGCATCCCACCTTGTCACTCCGGATGAGATGTTTCCGCTGATCCGACTCCTGCCTCTCATACGCCTCCAAAGACAGGTTTTGATCTGAAGGGGAAAGTCACGGTTTCAGTATGCTTTTGTCATGCATCCGCACACTACAAATTGGGGAGAAAAGAAGATAAAAACATTTTCTATTTCTGGAGTATTTTTTGCAATTCTCAAAGTGCTGAGACTTTATTTCCGATCTGCTAGATGTGAACTCCACCTAGAAGCANTTTTTTTTTTTTTTGAAGAGCAAACCTTTCTGGAATACTAAATCTTACAGGAGCTGTAAATGTCAAATTTAAATTCATACTTTGTACCACCTTTGATTTCAAAGAGGATTACACCTATTCGCTGAAAGCAAAGCAACACCAAAGCTACATGAAATGGAATTACGACTACTTAGGCCTTTTTCTATTGCCTCTTTATATTGTTAACTCCTTCCAATTCATTAAGTCTAATCCTTATTAGGCTAAGTAACACACATATGAATAGACAGGACTGGACACAGGAGCATATGTGCCTTTTGTATCACTTCCCGGTTAATCCCTAGCCCGGGGANTTTTTTTTTTTTCCCCCCACCCTGTCTATATTATTTCCTCAGGGGCTACAAGATGCTCTCCCCAAATGATACAGCTTTAAAAGAAACCGGGAACAGTGAGTATCCATCTGGAGATTTAAAACAAATACACTCGGTGCATTTTGGAAGCAAATTCAAAACAGCTGAACAATGCAGCAGGAGGGAAATGCGAGGCAGCCACAGTAGGTTGACAGACGAGAAGCAAAGGAACCGTTAGCTACGGGAGCAGCAGCAGTCACATAAAAGATGGCTATTGAGCATCGAAACAGGCACAGCAGAAGAAGGACTTTCCAGAGAAATAAAAAGATACAGGCTTCATTTACATCAGCCCAGAAACTGCGCTCTAGGGTGGCTCTGGTTTTACTAGTATCCAGCCTATTGGCAGGGGTGATACAATTTGGTTGGAAGGAAAACAAGCAGGCAAGAAAAGCACTTCTCCAGCACAAACACAGACCCGACGTGCCTCCTCCCCTTCTACAGCGGTTGGTGAAATCGTCATAGGGACCAAATTAAAATAAATGAGTGAGCACATCTGGGCAGGCTCTTCCCTCTTGGTCTCACCAGGCAGGAGCTCAGGGAACTTTCCCGAGTACCAGAAGTTAAACAGTGAAACAGAAATAGGAGCAGCTGAAGTTTCCCAAGCTGCTCAGGAGTCCGGCGAACCTCATTTCCATTCATCCATATGCTAAGCCAGGCATCTAAATCCCCTAGCTTGCTTTAGAAAACTATAGCTGTAGAAGCTAACGGTCGCTGCTCTAGGACCGTCACATAGGCCCCCGAGCTGTCAGGTTTTGTACTGGATTGAAATGAGAGTAAGTGGGAAAAGGGAGTAAATAACATAAACGGAAAGGACTATTTTTCAACAATTTATTCTTTCAGGGCATGCTATGGCAGACAGAGGTGACCAAGTTTCAGGTGCTTTGATCCTTAGTCAAGCAAATGATCAATTATTCCATCAGAGTTGTTTCACTCTGTGACAAGTGCTGCAAGACCATCTCGGCCCTGGTGGGGTCTGTTACGTTCCTCCAGCAGGCCTTTGTTCAGCTCAAAGCCAGCAAGCCCCCGAATTCTTACAAAGGTACAAAATGACAGAAAGAGTACAAGGCAGCACCAGGGTTTGCACTGCCTGAAAGCCAGGGCTCCGACCCAGCAGGTACTTGGATTTAAATGCCAGTGAGATCCGCGGAGCCCCTCCAGGCCAGCCTCCAACCCCAACTCAGACCAGGAATTTAATATACACAGTTCCTGCAGCTCATCCACAACTCTCCCCCCTCCCAAGAAATGGTATTTTGTTTTATAAAGACATTCAGCCTTTATTTATAAAACTTGTGAGTGATGGAGCATCTACCATATCCCCTGGCAATTTTCTCCAATGGTTAATTACTGTGACTGTCAAAACACACACTTCAATTCTCATTTGAATTTGTCTGCCATCAGTTTCCAACCACGGAATCTAGGTATATTTTTTTCTTTCTGCTCAGCTTTAGAGTCTTTTACTGTCTTTTATTCTTCCCCACGTTGGTATTTGTAGATTACGACCACATTGTCTTTTAACCTTTTCTCACATCAAGATTGGTTTGAACTCTTTGGCACCTGATACGAGATTATCCTAATGCACTTCTGCACTACAGAGAGGCCCCAGAAAGGGACAAGGATTGCAGGCAGGAGGGACTGTACATGTATGAGAAGAAAGGCAATCAAGCCCTAAAAAGCAACCTGTACAACTCACTCATCATATCCATACTTCCTTTCTGCATATTACCTAAGCAATGGTCATTTAAACACACAAAGGATAATAGTTTAGAAGTCAAAGATACCAAAACATCCCCTAGAGCATGCCTATTGGCCAAGCAAATGGGCTAAATGAAGTCTTTTCTTGCTAAACACAGCACTCCCCACCATCCGAACTCAGAAACCACCAAAAGGACGGTACAGCCTGTTTCCCAATGATTTCCCAATGACTCTCGTGCCCAAAGCACTGAGCCCCCGCCTCCGCCTCCCACCCTCTTTCTGGAGGGAGAAGAGACTGAACGTGCCCCCCGAGAGCCTCGTACCTCCCGCCGATCCCGGGGGGCAGCTTCCAATTCACTGGCAAAGCACCAACTATTACCTTTTTAACTCCTGTATTTTCAATACATACAAAGAACATGTACAACAAGGTTTTGCTGTGGTCAATAATCCCTGAAATGATGTTTTCAACAAACCTCATTTCAAGTCTAGATCTGGAGTAGAGGAGCGATTGGATGAAAGGCCATTATATGACTGCTGTAATTTATTCTGCAGAGAGCTAAAACCACCAATTATCTGACATGAATGACACCACTTCTTTTTCTTACCAACACAAAGGTGCACAGTGTCTATTTTCCGAGATCTAATTTAAATTTTAAAAAACCTCCTATGTTTAAATAAAAGGTGGCGGATACAAACCAGCTCGAGTCAGAAATACTGAGCAGAAGTGAGAAATCGAAGTCAAGGCTGGCGCTCCATCCCTCCGTCCCCTGGGTTGCACTCAGGCTCCTCGGGGAAGCGGCAGCCGGCGTTTCAAACCGCGCTGTTTTGTTGCTACATTAACACTGTTTACATGCAGGCAGAGCTGGGAGGAGTTGGCGTTTTATTACTTTGACAAGTGAGAAGAAGTGGGGCTGCAAAGAGGGGGGATTTTAATTTCACGCAAGCTAAAATTATCCCTGTTACGCGAAGTAGAAATTGGCTGGCAGACAACCACCGCATTAGCCACCCCATCGTGGTTGAGGTTCTTATCTGGTGTCTTCCTAGGTCCGAGTTGCAATAGCCAACTGCTTTGAGTAGGTTATAAAGTTAAGCGAAAAGCCCAGAAAACCCACTGCATAAAATCTGAGGTGTTTATTTAAGGGGCAGCAGCCTCTGCTGTGTTCCCCATCCACGACACCCTTCTCTGGCTGGGGAAACTGGTGACCCACTTGCTGGACCAAATTAATTAAATCTCATTCGCTCATTAACGCTAACTAGAGAGCGACTGCTTATTTTAGAACCTCAATTATTTCCCATCCTCTCCTCCAGAAGGACCACGGCATCAAGTAACCATTTGCGTGGCGTCCGTGACGCTTCCCGGGATGCCAGCACCGGCTGGGACTCGGTTAGAAGTTTTCCAGCAGCAGTTTGTGTCCAAGCAGTGGTCAAGTGTCCCTGGGGATGCTGCTGAGCCAGCGCGGAGAGCTCAGCTGATGCTTCAGCTGTTAATTTACTGCAGGGAAAGGCTACTGCCGCTATATACTGGTTTATGGCAAACAGGGCAACACCTTTTAAACTGACAAATGTGAGTGACACGCGGGAAGCGTTCGACAACACCTTGCCAGTTTGCTGGAAGGGGATGGAGGAAAGCAGTCTGGCTCATAAAACACTGGCTTGAATCTTCCACAAAAAATTTACAAGCAAGAGCAGGAAGATAAATATCATTACAATACTCTGAAAAAGCTCTGTACATATGTGCATCTATTACTAATATTCGCCAGGGGAATGACAATGTCTTTGTTCTGTATACTAGACGGCAAGGTACCCTCGGCTCTATACGGGCAAGTAGAACCCCTCGTGGTTAATGAGAGCGTCGTCTAAGAAGGGGACAAGTTGCGGGGATATTTACCCCGAGATGTACCCGTCTCACGTTTGATCTTCAATGCCCATTTCTGGAGCACGGTATAGGACAGGGAGTAAGGTAGGTAGGACCCTTCTCTAACAAAGTCGATCGTGAGCAGCCGCTGACGGGCCAGGGAAGGGCAGCACGTGGGCAGGAGTCCGGCCGGATTGAGGCCATCCCCTCGCCGACTCACAGCGCGTGCCGAGGAGAACGCTGACCTGCCGCGCCAGCGAGTAACAGGAATTAAGGTTTAACCTGGCATTTTGAAACCTCTGAATTAAATGACAGTATCATAAATCCACGATATTACTTTTAAATGTCATTAACGTTGCTGATGTTTCGGGTCAGACCCAAGTTTGAAAACGTAAACAATCCAAAGAAAAACATTAGCTCTCGGGGCTGGAATACAATCTTTGGGATAAGGCTATAGAGTTTTCTAAACTAGTTTGAACTTACTGCAGCAGCTCCTATTTATCTTGAACAATCACTTCACAAACTCCAATTCCAGGACTAAAAAGAAGGCAAACACTTCTTTTTATGGACTGCCTCAGTTCATTTAGTTCAATTCATCATAGCTTTGTTGATGTAATTTGTGAGCAAATCCGTTCACGCCGTGCAGCTTTATGCCGGCACAGTCCTTTAGGGATGGAAAGTGAGATGACTCCGAGCTGTCACTTTCTCCTCCCGATGTTTTACAGCCGCTGCTGCTGTAGGTGGTTTCTGCTTTTCCTATCACGGTGACATCTGAGTGCCGCTTTCAATGAGGCCAAATGGCCAAGTTCTAGCAGGTTTTGGACACTGGGAATTAATCAAAGTTCAACGTTTATGTCCCATGCTCATTCATCAGCAGGAACAGCCAACACCGCTCCAAGTGAGGACACCTGGGTTTTCCTGCTGGTTTTCTTTCCCAGCTCTGCAGAATCAGGGAAGTTTGGTCACAGAAAGCCAGTTTGGATCATCACAGTTGGTCCTGTTTAGCATACCCCCCCCCCCCCAAATTCCCTGTCTGATCTCGGGCATGTCACTAACCTGCCTGAGAGCCAGTCCATCAGCTGTAAAGTAGGTAGGTGTGACATGCAGAGCAGTGTCTGCCCAGCTAAATGCTGACTGCTTTAACCCTTTCCTGAAAGGGTTAGCCAGAGGGCAGGAAGCTGAGCCATCTGCCTTTGGATTTTTTTTTGTCACCCTTCTTTATCAGAACAAACTTTGGACACTTCCATTTTTAGCTTCACCGCGTGCACTTTCGAGAGAAGCGCAGGGGGCTGATGGCACTCGGGTAGGCACCGTCAGAAGGTAACTTTTTCCGGACGCTTTTAAGCATACAAACTTGATACCGTTCAGCCTCTTTGGTGTTTGACTTCTCCTGCTGGGGAAGCACCGGAGGAGACGGGGCAGTAGGTTTTCTGGGAGGTGCTTGCAGTTTTCCTTCTCCTCTCCCTGCTGAGGGCAGAAGACAAAAGCGATGCTCCTGCGACTCCCAGCTCCCTGGCGCACGCACTCCCTTCGCTGCTGATCTGCAACATATTGTCTCTGACTCATTCGCGTTTCAAGAGCGGAGTTAGCAAGCTGCGAGAGGGAGCATAGCCTCCGCGGTACCCACGGTACCCACGCTGGGACCGGGGCGAGAGCTGCCAAAGCCAGAGCCCTCTTGCCAGGCACAGCGCTATCCACCCACGGAAAAAAATAGGGCAATCGCGTTTGCAGCCTGGAAGCAAATGCTGAAACCCTTGAGAGATTTAACTCATTAAACTTGCCACATGTGATGGAGATGTTATCCAGCCTGTTGTAAAGAGGCCTAGAAAATCGCTGCTGCAGAGTTTTAAAGTGGCTGCTATTAAGATGTTTTAAAGAGGGCGAGTGGGTGAGTTTGCGTGTACAAGTGCAAGAGAGAGGGAGAGAGCGCACATGCGAGCAGGCGAAAGAAATATTACATGAAATAAAGAACCAATTAAGGGGGGGGGGCAGTCTCTTCAGAATGATTGGCTCTGTCTAAGCCAAGAACTGGAGCATTTAACCTTTTGTTTGTGCTGCACGGAAACGTTGCCTTGCTATCTGCCGGGGTCACAACCAGGTCACAGCCACAAACCATCCTCGCAGCGGCCAGTCGCCGTAAATCACCGCAGCCGGGGATGCAGCCTGTGCCCAGGCTGGCCTCGGCCCAGCCCTTTCCGACATGCCTGTCACCCTTGGAAATGGTATTGGGATGGCAATCAGGCACAAATAGGATTTTGGTGGCAGTGGCTGCCGTTTGCTTCTTTCTGAAGAATTGGAAGAAATCCAGAGCTAAACAGAATGGATTTTGCAATAGCGCAGGCGCTTCTCCGTCATTATAGCAGCGGGCTGGGGCGCTACGGTTGAGGTTATGTCAGCTTTACGACAGGATTGATCTGCCCCAGGACTCATGCTGGGAGCAAAGTTGGCACTTGGAGTCTTCATCCAGGAGAGAAACGAGAAGCTCAAATCCTCCTTTCGGAGGAGCTTGAATTCTAAGATTGTATTTGAACACCAGATTATTTTAAAATTGAAATTTGCATGTGTAGGATAGAAACATGAAGGGGATTGTTTATTCTCAGCTAGAACATCCCCAGCCATCTCACTTTGAAAGAGAACTCAACCAACTAACAAGAGGGTTTTAGTTAGTTAACTATTTGCAGCCCAGAGGTGGGTCGGTTGATGAAGCACAGCTTCGGTCAAGACATGCAGCTCTGAAGCCGACTCGCGAGCCAGACCGAAACGCTGACGGTCCCCGCAAGGCAGCAGGAATGCTTTCCTCAGAGCGTAAGAGGCTGGAGCCCACGTGCAGGATAAGCTGACGGAGCCACACCACAAGCCACAAACGCGTTCCCGCGACGCGGGGCTCCCCGCTCCTCCGCAGCAAAGCCCTGCAGCCAGTTAAGACCTTGTTCCCTCTCATAAACACAGGATACGATGCGGAAAGCCCTTACTAACCCTCAGCCACATCTCCTTTCTCGATTAACAGCAATTTTGCCATGTTTTGCCCATCCACCAGATGACAGCAACCTCTTTTTAGTAAATGGTATTAGTTAAGAGCCCATTAAACAAACACACCATGGAGCAGAAGGAGAATCCAATGAAAACAGGGTGGGCTGAGAACGGCGAGAGGTCCCCTCGGTGGTCACAGAGCATTAGAAAACCAAGAATGGATTTTTTTGCCTTGAAATGCAGGTTTACCTTTCTGCTACAAAACCAGCATTTTCACAGTTGTTCCGGGGTGCAATAACAGCCAATACATGCACGCTACATGATGCGTATTGAGAGTGCCGCATCCAAAGCTGGAGGTACTCGTTTCGTAGGTTACCTGCAAGGGGTTGTCCTGAAGGGCATGCATCCAGTAAGAAAGACGGGGGTTTATATAGCAAATAAATAAAAAGCTTTTCCTGCAAGCTAGAGCTTTTCAACCAAAGCGAAAGCTGCCCAAGAAAATGTTAATTTAGTCAATCTTCCATCTATTCAAAGAAAAACAGAATCCAAAATATCCAAAATCTTGTAGCAAAACAGATCAGGCAGAGGGCAATTTCTTAACTTACATCTTGAAAATCGAGACCGGTTTCTAATCAACCAAATTCCTCCCTTCTGCCCAGGTTTCCAATAAACAAAAATATGTAACTTTTTGAAGTCTACTAAGAGGGAAGGAATTAGTCTCCTTGGCAGTTGGCTACAAAAGCGCTGCGAGGCAAGCAGAGAAACGTACCGCTTCACGGAGCGACCACGGATACATCTATCCACAAGGAGCTTAGCTTATTTATTTACCTAGTAATCAAATAAATTGTTTCACTCCATCTCTCTAGGCTCGGGTCCTCTATTTATTCCTAGCGCTCGAACCACCCTGCACGCACTGCAAACCGGCGCAGCAAAAATAGTGCAAACACGAACCCATCCTCCGCTTCCACACAACCACACGGCCGCTGCAGCCAGCGTTAGCCTGACCTTCCTAGCCGCGTCTGAAAACACTCGCGCCGTTTACTCTAGGTGCAGGAACGATGCACGTTGCCCGCGTCCTGCTGCACGTGCTGCATCGCACGGCGGGCACGCTGGGCTTGGGACACCCACCCATCCCAAGCTGACACGTAAACTCTTCTCACGGCCAGTTTAAACTCATGCACGTGAGCACTGTGGGCATCTCTGCTGCTGTTCTTCCTCACTGCATGTCCTTCACCCATATCACATGTACTTTTTTTCTATCAGCTCATCATTTGTGTATTAACTCTCGATTAGCTCAGAGCTGGCCCAATTTCTCTGCCCCCCTGCTGTAACACGTTAATGGAGGATTTGTACCAGCAAAGCGAAACGGCCTCTTTGCCCAAGAGACTTTCACTTAAACATACAGTCAGAGCAGGAGAAAACCGGCACAGGCTGCTGCCCCCATCGCTCACCTACGGGCAAAGCGGAGGGATGGTCTCGCGGAAGGGCAGGCTGCGGTTCTTGCTGTGCCACCGTTCTCTGCCTTGCTTTCACACATGTTTATGGGCTGCTCTTAACTGCTTTGATTTTTCAAAAACACGAGCAAAATAAACCAAACGCAGCACGACCTCCAGAAACACGCCGCCGGATTCCACGCGCCTCCGGGACATCGCCCACGAAGGTCCTGCTGTAGCCCAGGAGCACTGAGCAGATCAGGACCATCTGCCGCTCCCAGAACTACCTTGTTTCTGGGCCTGAGGTGCCAGCGTCCTTACAGCCTCGCGCTGAATCTCCTCCGTCCTGCCAGGGAGAGACGAGGGACCTCTTACAGACCAGGGAAGGGCAAACCCGGTGTTATTTCACGTTAGATGGAACAAGAGGGTCCTAATCAATACAAAAGTCTCATGCTTTGCCCCTCCAACAGAAAGATACGAGATGCCTACACTGAACATCCAACGCAGGAGGAGTGGACGGGGAGGACTTGCGATGGCAGACCAGGATACTACGACATCCGCACGCTGCAACCACGAGCACGGGGCTGGGAGGCCCCCCCAGCGATGCCCGAAAGCAGGCACCCCCTTGCCAGCGCTCAGCGACTGTGTTCTGGTCCCGGTGCTAGAGAGCACCACGCTGCCATGAGCTCCCTGGAGAGAAGGAAGCTGCCACCATCTGCCCTCTCCCATAAATACCGAGACACGCAAGGAGATACGATAAGATAGAGTTTCCAGTATTGGAGACAAATCCAAATAAACTGAAAAGCAGAGACAAGCACGCGGCTGTGCTTTCAGAGGGAGGGAGAGGGCTCCACTGGTTCAAAACAGCCAGGAAAAAAAAACAAAACAAAACACCCAGAGGGCCTGGTTCAACATCCAAGTTAAATGTAGATCTAGTTCTGTTCATGCAGATCCCTCACTTAAAAAAAAAAAGATATAAAAAGATTAGCCGCAGGATAAACTGGGAAAACTCCACTGAGCTTTCTGTGTCTCTTAATACTAATTTTAGTGGCTAGAACTGACACAAAGGAAAATTATATCTAGGTTACTTTGTCAGCCACTGCAACTCTGAAAGGTGGTATTAAAGCGACCCACTCTTTTAACAGGCTGCGCCTGCAGCCGTAGGGGTGTTGTGCTCTGCCCAGTGAGGGTGTATTTCAGGCACACGCCGTGATCATCACTTCTCTGTCCCAGGACGGCTTCCAGCACCGCAGGAATTTCTGGAACTTCGCTATGTTGGTACACAAACACCCAGCTCTTCCCCCTGACAGCTCCTTTGGGAAGCTCTGCCACCCTTGCCCGAGCAACATCCCAACGCTGAGGCTTTGCCACAAGGATTCCCAGGATGATGGCAACAAATAAATCAGCAGTACGGGGTGTGAACACAGTGTGATTTTCTTTGTCTACCCTTCCACTAACTCGTAAACAAACTGGCTGCAGAAATCACACGTGTGGTCTACTCTTCCACAACCTGCTGTTCAGACAGCTCCCGAAAGCTGCCCCTGCCCACAAATCATAGGCACTCCCCTGCTGTTTGCCATACCGCAGAGCCCTTCCAGGAACAGGGTTTTTTTTCTCCAGAAGTTAAAAAAATGTGATCACGCACTACGGAAAACAACATAAAAAATTAAACGGACATGTATTAACCACATACGAACCCTCGTGCACATCACAACCCTTCATTAGAAGGCCCTCCTAGCTTTCATTTCTGAGCTGGTTTTGGGGTTGGATGCGGCCACCCAGAGCTGGCGTATGGAAACCCAGGAATGGGACCAGAGAGCAAGTCTCAGGAAAACCAGGAGTGGGACCAGCGAGCAGGTCTCGGGCAGCTGTACTCTGTCCTCCCTGCGTAAGCTCGCCTCCTCTCCGGGGCTGCGTGACGCACGCACCTTCGTACCTGTCCTGTTACCCCCTTCCAGCTCAGGGCCCTGGAAAAGCAAACTCTGCTACCTGCGTTTTGGCACCAGTTTTACAGCGCTAGCGTCGGGCACGGCATACAACCTGAATTTCTGCAGAAGGGTGGTACAGGTCGGGCTGGAAAAGCAGGGCTGAGTTACCCAGCCTGTTTCTGTGCCTGGCAGCGCAGCTCCCCGCAGCCCTGCCCTGGCTCTCAGCCGTGCAGCGCATCCCTGCGTCGCTGGAGAGTGCCGCCCCTGCATCTGCACGGGCTTTGTCCCCAGAGACGCAGCCCTAAGCCTTTCGGGAGGGCTCCTCAAAATTACGGCCGGGATGGTGGTGGTAACGTAGGTTAAAAGGAAATCAGGATATTCTGGGTGAGGAAAAAAGGAGGCAGTTTGCTTCTCTCATTCCTCTGCCCAGTTGTGAGCCCAATAAAAGGGATATATTATTCTCCTACACATCATTGGGCAGGAGAGAAAGTGTGTGACAGCTTCCATATTCCCCGCACGGCCCGGGTAGGGAAGGACGGGCAAATTCTGCTCTCCCACTCGCAGAGGCAGAGCGGCAGAGACGGGGGTACCTGGCCGCCTCGCAGTGATCCATTGCACGCGGAGAAATGGGTTGCAGCAGCAGACACGTAATTTGTAGCTGGAGGAAGGACTGTTTGTAACAGAGGGAAGGGAAGGGAGAAAGAAGGGAATAAAGGGCAAAATGGAGAAAATACACCGAGGGAGACAAGACCTGGAAAGGAAAGAGATCTGTGCAAAAAGGCAAGGAAAGAACAAATGGTGAAAGTAATAAATAAAGCAGGTTAACGGAAGACTGAAGGAGACAGGGAAATCATACCAATGTATCGCGGCATGAGAGGAGGGGAGCGCGGAGCAAAGGGCGAGATGGGAGGAAGAACACGTGTGAAGGTTACACGGCGCCTTCATTCATTTCTGTACCGAGGACGTTGGCTTCCATTAAAATATGTAAAGTGACCAAAGAGGCACACGGGCTGCACGACCTCACGCTCAAGAATAAATGACCCAAAATGGTGAAGTCGGGGTCAGCCCCAACTCCTTTGTGAGAGGAGGCCCACTTCACAGCTCTTAAGACAATTGAAATATGAGCAAAAACAATTAATTAACCCAGGGGTGCCTTGATGGGCAGCAGGTAGAGGGGAGAGGCAGATGCGCACCATTTGTGTATTGCTTCACGGGGCTTCCAGTTTGTTTGAAGATTTTGAGGTACTGAACTAAACCCTGGTGTACAACTAAAAAAGAAAAAAAAACCCCACACAAACCCAAAACAAACTCTCCGAACTTTAGGAATTAAAAATACTCCGAGTATCATAAAGGATTATACTATCTGTGAGCGTGTATCACATGCACAAAACCCAATCCATTTAGATAAACCCCACAAAACCACATTTTATATAGCTGTGTATGTCTATACACACTGAAGTCTCTTAAGAGGTTTGCATGAGACAGACTTTTCCATGANAAAAAAAAAAGGAAAAAGAAAACACATTACTGTGTGGATTCTTGCACATCCTAGAAAGTTGGCAGTTTCATTTCTAATTCAGGTGCAGCGGGAAGATAAAATCTGGGTGTCTGGAATAAAACACATTTCTAATGGGATGGAACGACAATCCCTTATTACCTCCCACCATTTTTCTCATAGTTTTGCTCCAAGTACAGCAAATCCCCGTGCTATATTTTTTCATAATGTATAGCTTGCTATTACCTCTCAAGAACAATTTTTATAGAGAGGGTGCCCTGTTCAATAGATCTGTAGTGTCTCCAAGGGGGAATTCACACAGGATTTTATTTATGGTTACATCCAACTATACCATGTTGCCAAGCTTCCGCCTTTGGATTTGTCAAAAAAAAAAAAAAAAACAAACCTCCCTTCTCCACCAAAGCCTCCGCATCACATGGGTATTAAGGTATAAAGAAAATAATTATTTTGCCCTTTTTAAGACCCTTATGGCACTTGTCTGATATAACATCAAAAGAATACTAATAATTAGAAGAACAAAGTTGGGTGTTTGAATATCAGAGAATGCATATTCCAAAACGCAGGTTTTGCTTTGAAGCACGGATTATCTAGAATCTCCAGAAAGATGATTGTTGCTGACTGACTGTATGTTTTCTGACTCACATATGAAGCATTTGTCTGTCTCCAAAGGTTTCTGGTATCATCTTTGCAGATACCACAGCACAAACAAATTAATTCTACCACACCGCTCCAATATTCTTCAATTGAGATTCAAATTTTAGCCCTTTCCACACACAGCCCCGTATTTTCTGTCAAATTAATTATAGATTTTAAAAAAAAGTCATCACTGGAACTCAAAATCAAAAGGAAAAAAATGCTTATCATTAAATAAAATAAATCCCACCTTGTGATGACCTTTCCTCCAGCAGTAATTTCCCTGTGGGGGTGTGTGTCTGAGCGTGTCTGTCTGTCTCATTTTGGGTCCCTGTCTCTCGCGTGGGCACGGGCAGAGGGAGAGGTATGCAATTAAACTCCTTCATTAGAAAACACATCTGGGAGCAGAATTAGGGCATGCAGCTCCCAAAGCCGGTCGCTCCCAGCCCCGCTCACCCCAGGTACCCCCAAGCCGCTGCTGATCCCGCCGCCAAGGTGAGAAGAAAGACTGTTCTGCTCGAGCTACGGCTCGGGGAACCACCAACTCTTACTGTCCTAAACTACTTGGAGTGACAGAGCGATGTGGGAGCTCAGAGCTGCAAAAGAATTTACGAGTCATACTTGGAGGAAAAACAAAGCGATGTCACGTAAGGGCTCGGTAATGGTTTTGTTTAGGTTTTCCAGAAATTAAGAGCAAAGCCAGAACCCTCCACTCTGAATCCCTATGAAGAAAGAAAAAAAAAGGCAAGGACAAAAGCACCCCATAAATTTTGCTGCTGTTCTCCTGCAAAAGCACATTAATACTACTACTTTTCCTACTGGGAAAAATACCTGATTTTCCAGAAAAGAAATCAGTATTTCTATTTTTGGACAGTAAGAAGTCTACAGCTTGCCTATGAAAAGATCGGTGTCCCAAGTGACAAGAGTTCTGAGGAAGAAGGAAAACACACTTATGACAATGATATTTCATGCTAAAATCCACACATTTAGTTAACACAACATAGCAGTGGATGGTCTTTTCCATTACAATAAGCTCTACATTTTTCTGCTTACTGAAGATGACTGCGGACCTTAAACTGGCCCAATTCCTGTGAAAATCCACCTAGCAAAGCCCAAAACATCCATCCTACTTTCCTGATACAGGATCAGGTTTTTAACGTGCCTTTACCTACCACGTGAGGCTCAGAAGCAGCAGAGCCCCACGATCCCCAGTGCCTTTCCTGGGCTGTAGGGGCGGTAATTGTGAATTCACTGGATGGCCGAAGGAAGGAGCCGGATCCTACACGAGCAGGCAGGGCAGAGCTGCCTGTGTCCCATCGGGGCAGATGTTCACCAACCACGAGCAGAGCGCTGCCATAGCCTGCAATGCCACCCATGCTCTCGTACACGCAAGGGCTTTTGTTTTATGCAAGACGTCCGCAAGAGGCTAACTGGCAGCTGCGCCAATCCTACCGCAAGACACGTGGTGACACGAGCCCGGCTAACAGCACCGCATCGCCCCAGCTCCATGCCCAAGGTTTGCCTTTGTCAAGTCAAGGGCACTGGAAAACAACCCTCCTCTAGCAAAATCTTGTACAGCACTGCGCACGGCCGGGCGAGACCTAATGGCCAGGCTCAACTCTCTGCTCCAGAACAGCAGCAGCGATTAAGGAAAATTTGGCAAATGAAAAAAATGCAAGTCATCCACATCCCTATTTCCCTGATCACTGAGCAGAGCCTGCACTGGTGAGAGCCGCCCTGAAGGTTGGAGTCCTTGGAGATTACAGACAGCACGTATTCAGGTTAAAGCATAGCAGTTCTTTCAAGGTGGATATTTATACACTAGGAATTTAGAGGGAGCCCAATCTCACCTCATGTAGGACACCAAAGAATCACCACGACAACTCTGAACAGAGACATTTAAACAGAAAAATATCAATAGGTCATGGAAACATCCAGGAGAGAAAAAAGCTCTCTTTGGAAGGTTAAAATGAGTAAGATGAAAAAGAAGTACCTAGAGACAGTTCCACTTAAAATAAGAAACGTAAATGTTTCTCTGCCAAAAAAAAAAAAATCATCGGTTCGCCTGAGGATAATCCTCCAGGGCCAGCTGTCGCAGCTAAAACCAGCGAGAGAGCACTCTCCTCTGGAAAACCAGGCTCCCAGAGTGCCCGGGAGCTCTCGGGGAGCTCCAGCGACCCAAAGCACAGCACCAGCACACCCGTGGGCCCTCCATCTCAGGGCATCAGGGCCTTGCTGCGGAGGGAACCCCAGCCCCGCACGAGCAGCCCCCGCTTCCCCAGCGCTGCAGGCTCTCGCTTCACCCGCTTGGACATCCCGTAGTATCCCCGCGCTGCGGGCGGAAAGGGGTTTCGATGATGACAAACCTCAAACCTACGTGACAAAGCCTCTTGCTGATGCTCTCCTAGCCAATGTCCTCGGTAAGGAGGTTCTGCCTAAACACTTCACATTACCATTGATCGTAACTAATAACTACCCTAAGAGCCAATATGAACGTATTCCTTTTGTTAAATCTTTACTGTTGTTACAGTCACTGGAGATGGTGATAATCTAGCCCAGGAATTCTGAAAATGTAGGTTCGGACATGGGAATACAACTGGAGTTAAATTTCCAGACCAAGGTAAGTGGAGCATCCCCACTTCATTTTAATTGATCCTGCCAAGCAAGATTGATTATCTGTGAAAGGGCATATTAACACTAGAGAAGTAAACAAGGATCTCCGCCAGCAGGAAGCGGAGATGCCATAAGGAAGTAGTGACTCTGCTTTTAGAGAGGGGGAAAAAAAAAAAAAGAAATCCTGTGGAAACAGGGAAAACCCGGGAAGCTTTCAAAAAAAAAAAAAAGAAGTCTGTCTTTCTGAACAGAAGACGAGAAGGATGGCTTTGCCTGTGCAAAAGCTCCACTGGTGCTTCAGTACAGCTCCCAGCACTGGCAAAGCCAAACCAGATCTCGGCTGTCATGGTTCAGTCTCTGACGGTGTCCGCTTCACAGCTTCCTCCAAGGCTTATGGAAAGCATCTCGATCAGACCAGCGGCGTGCCTAGGGAGCACCAGGACACTCATGCTCCCACAGCAGAGCCCGTGCCAGAGGAGCCCACTGTATGCACCCGACTCAGGATCTCTTTTCAAAGCAGGTTTCCAGAGGAAGGTTGCCACCAGCTTTGATGGATTTGGGAAGAGGATGAACAGCCGCCCAACTGGAAGTCATAAGTCAGACTTGCATGGTGAAGACCCAGCACACCTGGGGGGGTCTCAGCGTTTCTGATGGTCAACGCTTCCATCGCTTTCCTCCTACCCAACTACCACTTTGCCAAAATGCTAAAAACACAAATGAGCCCTATTAACAGTTGCAAGGAAAAAATACTCTCTTTCTCCTTTTAGGGCAGGCTAAAATAATAATAATGTGAACACACACACACACACGCAGGGAGAACGCGCTGGCTGAAGTCACATCCTGTTCGTTCATTACAGTAACAAATGTGTTCGACAGTAATTATCCAAAGGGGAGAATTCCAAATCTTCTCATCTTGCTCTCTCCTAATTAATTAATAGTTTAAATGTCATCATGATGGGAAGTGCTCATCAGAAGCAGAATCTGCTGCCATGATTTACAACTCTGCCTCCAAAGGCTCTGAAGCAGTGGCACCCCGGGGTTAAATTTAATTCAAAAATGTAAGGCTCTTATTACGCTCCTAACCATTTTTGCACTGAAACTCCCCCATTGAGTGAACGGTGTGAAAGGAAGATGCGGGTGAGCACTTCCTTCCCCTGGATTTTTTTTTTCCATCATTAAGTTAGAAACTGAAAGATTAAATTAAAATTAGTCGTTTGTCAACTTGTTACAGATTTGTTGCAGATGGCAATTGAGGGACAAGCCTGCTGCGTTGCTGAGCAAAGCTGATCTAAAGAGGGGCCCTCGTACTTAGTGAGTGCCTGTATCAGAGCTTCTAATCCCGGCTGGAAAGGGAGCTCAGCACTCCAGCTCGAGAACAATGAGGAAAACGATACCGTCTGCTTGCAGAGAGCGACGTGGTCCTTGTTCCCAGACAGCTTCCCCCATGCACTAAGCATTTAGCCAATTAGCCAGCACAGCTCTTCCCTCCTAGCAATTCTGGGCTGGAATAATTAGAATTTGCACTTAACTTTGCTTCTCCTGTTGCAAGAGGTTTGCACAGTGCTAGCAACTGTAAGTGAAGTTGTGAGCTAAAGGCAGCATCAGACCACAGTGTCCAGAGCAGAGACTTCTCCAAGCCCCGGGGAAGCCCTCCAAGGCTGACCCTCAGCTCTCTTCCACCCTGGCTCTTTGGCCTGGGAGCCACCAAAACCATTCCGGCGTGCAGCACACTGTGCTCCCGTGAAGGAGAGGCGGATGCAAGTTTCCAGAGCCCTGGAACCAGAGTAGCTTTGCAAGCCTGCGGCCCCACGCTGGCTTCCCAGAGGCTGTGCCGCCTCTGCACCAAACACAGACCCCGCAAGAGCAGAGATTCATCCCACTCGAAGACAGGGGTGCAGGACACGTGCGACGGGTTGAGACTGTCGGCCAGTAACTATACAAGAAGTCAGGATGAGAAGCTAACACTGGCTGCCAAACTTTTCAAGTGCTCGCATTAGGCAAGATGATGCCTGAGCTTATGATTTCTGCATAGTTTGATACCCACTGAAGTTGCCTTTTTTGAGGAATAAACTACACTTTGAGCCTTAAGGGAAAGTCCTCAGAACACTAAGCTGCAAAGTAAAACTAGCCGTCAAAATGTCTGGGAACGATTAACATGTGCTCTGTCCTTTAGAGGGTTATTTGTTGTTTGGGGTTTTTTTTTGTTTGTTTGTTTGCTTGTTTGTTGTTTTTTTTTTAAAACAACATTAATTTAACTAAAAAAACCTAATAATCTGCTTTTCAGCTTGCAATGAAGAATTCTGTCCACCTCATTCCAAATGAAACCCTGAATATATTAACACCAAGCATCACGTGCCTAACAGCAGAGTAGTCTCATGTGGACTCACATTCACTTGGCAGGGAAGAAAAAAAAATAAAAAATCTTACGCATTCAGAGAATCCTGTATGGTAATCTGGGTTTTCAAGTACTGAGAGGCCAGCTGGGAGTGTGATCAGAAGACACCCGCTCCCATGCAGGTAACCAAATGACTCCTTGAGTTGCAAAAAATGCTCAGCACCTTCAGAGCACCATTATGACGCCCACCAGGTCCTCCAGAGAATTTAGCACCCTGTGTCCTGCAAAGCTCATTCCAGTCGAGCTACATCCGAGCCAACAGAGCTCAAGTTTTCTGCTACAAGAGGATGGGATTCAACACAACGGCAGAGAACCACCCAGGCCATTTAACTACAGCTACCAGCCACGTGTCCTTCACCGATGGATCAACTCCATGCAGCTGTATGTCACATCAACCTGCTCGCCTACTCTGAAATAACAATACCCTGTCCTTCATCTCTCCCACCTTCCTTGCACACACAGATGCAGACGCATGCACGCGTTTCAAAGCCATGAAGTAGAAAAAGGGAAATTACAGATCTTTACTTGCCAACTTTGCACGTTTTTCTCCCTCCCTCCCTTTCCATAAAACAACTCTTTTATTCCCAAGAAGGAATGGGGGGGTGGGAGCTTGTTATTTTTCTATTTCAGATAAAAGGTTGGCAAAAGAAGAACCCGATTCATGTCATTGTATTTCCTTATTGTCTGCATTAACCTTCCCCATGGTTACTTGTTCTTTGTAATGTTACACTTGTCTTGCTGCAACACATGAATACCCGAGCCAATTTTGTCATGCAAATGAATTCAGTTGGATTGTAAATTGTGTGAAGGAGCATTAGTTTATCAGGAACCCGCTTGCATGCTGCACCCAACTGATTTCTTCTATTCACACCAAGAGTGCAATGTTTTCTAGTTGATCCTGAATGTCCATTCGAAAGCTGTGGGTTTTATTATTATTTGTAAGGACTTTTACATTTGCATTTACTTATTTATTCAGTCACAAAGCTGTATTCCTTTTCTAAAGCCTGATTTATATAATCAAAACCCACAGCTATGCCATCAAAAATGAAATATTACTGCAACCCATGTTTGTATTTATTGTAAGCCTGAATGGAAGGCTTGTACCCATGTTGGTAAGGAACAGATATTATAATCTGTGAGCCGTCAGGTAGATATCGTTGTTGGCATTTCACACTATAAAATGAAAATGTTTCTACTGAGGTCGATACCTGTATTTAGAGTGACATTTCTTCAGCCAACCCTGGGGTTATCACCAATCTAGAAAGCCCACTCAGGACAGAGAGACAAACGCTGTATCTACAGAGCAACCTCCTCCCCTCTGGCTGCCAATCATCTCAGGAAAGGCATTGCAAGGAATTCCTGAGCTTCCCTTAGTTCTCACCCAAATGCCCAAATCCTTATCTAACTAACTGCACGTCTGCCTCCACCAGCGATGTCCATGCAGCGAGGGGAACGCTGCCCACCAGCCTCGTTAAGGCCCTGATCCCAACAGCTTCATGCTCAGTAGCTCCAACGCCCCCCGCCGTTACTTAGCCCAAAACCAGCACCGTCCCCGAAACCAGTGCAAATGTTCAACCGCCCGCTTTGTTTCAACCCCAGGTTTGCCAGAAAGAGCTCGCAAAACTTGTCTTTTGAACCGGAGACCAAACCCACTATCTAATTTCAGTGCTGATGACAAAGCTGAAGCTGGGAACGCAGACCACAATATCAACAACCAACTCTTCGGCCTGCCTTGATTTGTAGCGAGACACAAAATTATCAATAAGTTGGTGGCAACAGCAGAACAACCTCCAAATCAAGTGTAACAGCCTTATTGCTCTTCTTATCTCCCTGCAGACTAGGCACTATTTCACTGGGAAGCTTCAGAAATGAAACCAGAATTCACATTTCCTCACAATTTTCTTCCAGAATTATAGATGGAGTCAATACGCTGCTAAGGCATCTGCTTGATTGTACCTTATTAAACAACAAATACCAGGGCTATTGTGTGCCTTGCCTTCCAGGCACAGCTGGAGAAATGGCAGTGGCATCCTTCCCCTCCCCGCAGCCCGAGATGCACTTTGTCAGTACCGTACAGACCAGCTCTCCACCCTCACACAAGAGCACCAAGACGCATGGTTGGCACTTCGGCAGGGATGCTGCAATGCCCGCAGAACTATTGGGAAGCCTGCGATGCCAGAGCGCTTCCAAGAGACCCGAGAGAGCTGCTGTCCTGTGCCACAACTGCCCCGTTTCCAGGGTTGTATCCTGCTGAGCAGTCATCGCAGCGACCGCTCCTCCTGCCCACCAAACCACCCTACAATGACAACAGAAGATTTGTATGAATTTCACAATGTCATGAGAGCGTTGAGTGGGCTCTGAGCCACAGAGGACAGCACTTTGGGGTCCCCGGCACAGAGGGAGACAGAAGCAGCAAGGGCAGCTGCATCCCTTCGGACACTGCAGTAGCAAATCTAAAATGAATGGGCTGGGGAGGCTCTACTGGGTTTTGATCTCAGGGGACTGTCCCATCTAATCAGCCTTGAAATACGATGGAAGATCATCGGGTAGATCCTTGCCCCCGCATGTGCCATACGGATAGCAGATTAGGAGCCTCTAGGGCTGCTAATCCAGCACAATCACTACAAAGGCACTTGCTTTAGTTACTAAAGCAGGGCTTTGGGACCGGGCTCTGGCAAAGCGAGGCATTGTGAGCAAACCTTCACAGCTTCACCCAGCTTCTGGGCCTCAGTTTCTCCAACAGCAACAAAATCCTCTTCCTCCTCAGAGGGGCACTGGAAACTAATTCCAGTTTAGAAGGTACCTGTGAAAGCTCTAGATAACCAGTGTTACGGGTGTACGGAGTGTTTCTTTACACACTTGCCTAGTAAAAACAAATGTAAGGAGCACGCTTTATCTGCGTAGACCTGACTTGAATTTGAATGTAATTCTTCCCCCCACCACACTGAAGATTAAAAAGATCAAACCATAGGTAACTCAGGATGAAAAGGGAAAAGAGCAGCACCTAGAAAGAGCAACGGAAGAGAGAGTTTTATCCCTTTGCAAAACAGCAACCTGGAAAAAATAAATTGAAAGGGCAGAGAAGCAATGCATTGGCACCAGTGGAGACACCACCACCATGGGACAGACTTGCGCTGTCCTCTTCCACCCTTCTAGGTTACTCTTACTGCACCATCTCAGCACAACCCTCCAGGGAAAGCTCTGGCCAGGGTGGGTTTTCCCAAAACAGAAGTTGAAACTCAAACAAAAATATGACCTTTTTGCTCCAGAGATTTAAGGTGAGGATGAGTCCCTTCCGTGGCCTCTGTCGGCGGTGTTACTCAGTGGGAAACAAGTGGGCTTTGGGGCTTGTACGTACAACAGAGGTTGGAGCTGATCCCCTCCATGGTGCGGCGAGGGCCACGCGGCTTTTCGGAGCAGCCTACGTATAGACAGATGCGCATGGAGGGACAATCGATAGGAAGGCAGCGCTGGTCACTCCACAGTAAGCTGTCTCTGTATTTATTGTCAGTCTTTGGAGTAAATAGGTCTTAAGCTTGTGGCATGTCATTATAACTTTTTCGAAATAACGACGCTGCCTTTAGTTTTTTTGCTATAATTTATGCCCAATGCACTAGCGCCAGTCACTCAATACTGTAGAGTCTGCAGAGGTGGAGATAGCCCTTAATGAGAAGAGGTTTTGCCTTTATCTCCTTTATACTTCAACCATTATCTTCCTCCAGTCTATAACCATGCGGTTACCACTGACAATAATGCTCAGAGGCAACAAATGCTGATGAGTTTTCTATGCAGTCTTCACAATAAGTCTATCAAAAAAACCTCGAAAAATTATGAACCCTAGTGACAGACAAATAGAACCAGCTTCAGCACGAATTTACAGCCCAAATGCAACGTTCCTTTTAATTCTTCAGGCTTTTCTTATCTCTGCTGTTCCTCTTCTGGCTAGGAGATAACAGTAATTCTTCTGTATGCTATTTTTTTTTTCCAACTGAGTAAGATGTTCCTCGTGTCTTTCTGCTTGCTAAAGATAAAGGGTTAAAGACCAACTTGTGTTGGTCGCTTTGTGTTGGGATAAAAAAAAAGTAATCAGTATTCAAGAGATTGTTATCAGAGGTAAAGCGCAGAGAACAGTAATTTTGCCTGCTTCAGTTCGGGGTTTTTTTTTTTTTTTAGGGTTTTTTTTTTTTTTTTATGAATGCACATAATGCCTGGAGTGTTGGGGCCAGATAAAAGAATTAGTGGCAGCGCAGGGGGACGGAAGCACAAAGTACACCGGAGAATTAGACTGTCTATCTTTGTCTCTCCCAGCTCATCCAGGCAGCCGGGGCTCGCAGCTCGTAAACAATTTAATCTTTTTGCTACAGTTAAAATACAAAGACAGCAAACCTCCTTCTTTCCAAACGGGGAGGGGGTACGGTACGGTGGGGCGGGGGGAGAAAGGAGAGAAAAGGAGGTGGCAATGGTAGAAGGGAGAAATCAAAAAAGGGCTGACGCAAACTTTTCTGCCTCAGTTTAACCTCTCGCCTTCCACCATCAGCATAATTTTCCAGCCAGAAATTCAGGAGGATATTTCATCTCACCAGCCAGCCCCACCTCCCATATGTTTTCCCCATCCTCTCTCCTCTCCACCTCCCTCATCCCCAGCTCAAAAGCTTCCCATCGCTGCTGGCTGAGAATTCCTTCGGCTCACAGGTTAAAAAGCTAAACAGATTAACCCACGTAGGGAGAGGAGGAAAGGGAGGAAAAAAAACCAAGACACAACAAACAAAAAAAAGAGATGCGAGGCTTCTTCCCCCCTCCCTGCAGGAACAGGGATTCAGGCTCTGCAACGGAAGTACAACATGGGTGCACCTCGCTCTCCGCCACGCAGGCGAGTCAGGAGGTCCGTAGCCCAGGAAGCCGGGGAAATTCTTGTACAGTGGCCAGGCGGGAGGGAACGCGGTGCCTGAGCCCAGCCACTTGCCCACGCCGCAGGCGATGGGGCTGGTGAGGTATTTCCTCCACCTTGGTGAGAGGAAGGGTGGACACTCTCGGGCACGGTGGGAAGGAGCTTTGACCTCGTCTGGGCCACCATGCCTGTGGTGCCTTTGAGAGTCACCTCCACTCAGCCAGCATCTTCTGCGGCATCCTGCGCTTGTACGTGCCCCAAGCGAAGGAAATGAACTTAAGGATGTGCCGAACACCGAGCTAGAGGGAGACAGAGATAGACAGCTTTGGAGCTTTCCTAAATCAAGGCTTAAGCTCTGGAGACCGAATCAAGATGGACAAACCAGCCCAGAGAGTCCACTGATGACTCCTGCTCTGCAGCTACCGCAACAAGCCCGACTAAACAAGCAAACCCAGAAAGACATGGGCCCCGAGGAAGAGGCAAATAACAGCAGGGAAACTTCAGCGTCAGATTTCCCTTAAGACCATTTACACAGCACCTGCACTCCTCCCCTCCAAACAACAGCTCCTCTCTCGGGACTCTGTAGTTACTCTTCTCCCATCACCAAAGCGGTCACGTCTTTGGGATAATAATTGTCTGGGATTAACAAATGAACTAAACAACCACGGGTTGGACCGCGCAGTTGTTGCTCCTATGTGCCAATCCGTATGTGGAGACTCCTTTTTTGTCTGTTGGTCCTTAACCAATCTGCATGTCACCCATCAATATCACTCATACATGAGTGACATTTACAGGATAATAACCGGGTGCCTTAAAAAAAAAAAAAACAACAACAACAAAAAAACCAAACCAACAAAACAAAAAAACCAACAGCAGCCCAGGAAAGCATAACTATGTTATGGTGCCCGGGATGAAAATAGCAATAGGGACAGCTTGCTCTTTCTGACCACCCAAATGACATTTTCTCTGCAGGCTCTAACATCCACTGCCATCACATAGCAGCCCCGATCCCACCTATTGCATCTGCTGCCTTTGAGATCGCAGCAGAGACAAACTACTTTTGGTACCCGAACTACTTTCAGTTTAATTTTTTTGTTTGCCTAAAGACAGATCATGCACACAAACAGAACATCAGAACAAAATAGTAGAAACATAAGACTTTGCAGGGAAGAAGTATTATTCCTGGCTTTAGAGTGAGCTGCTGAGAGATACTCTCTCATATCTCCATCCAGGAATTACCAAAGGCTTTAGAAACACCGTTTGAAATAGCCTCATCCACTGCTCCGCGGAGGGGATTCTGCCTATTTGGTTAAGTACGCGAGCAGAGAGCATGGGAAAGCGTGTTTCAGTTAAAAACGTTAGGTTTCAACACTGAGGACCTGTTATCCAACCATTACATGATCCTAACGGCTGCATTAGACTGACTGTTGTTCCCTATATACTGCTATAGGTTGATTTTAAACGCTTCCAAGGAGGTCAAGAGAGGGCTTAGGATGCGGTGCTCAGGATCCTTGTTTGAGAACCAAGACTGGCATTTATGGCTCATAACCCAACAAGCCCTGCCGGCTCCTCAGCCGCAGACACCGGAGGCAGGCACCAGTGCCGTCCCAGACCGCCGTACCGGGCAGGGATGCCACAGCGAGCAGGCGACGGGGAGGTTTGTTCCCCCCTGGATACTAAGACGAGCCAAGCAGGAGCCACTTTGGCACTGCGGGACGCGGCACCCGGCTGCGGCGGCTGCCCCAGGGTGCGGGGTGGCGAGAGAAAGCGCAACCCAGCTGGGAGCATCGCAGGCTCCCGCTGCCAGCCGGAGCAGGGTGGACCTGCTTCTGGCTCCAGGAGCTGGAAAGTCCTCGTGGCTAATTAGTACAAGAAAAAGGTGCTGCATATCAAGCCGGAGGTATATTAGAAAGGCTTCACAGTGAAAAGAAAGCAAAGCAGATGTTCACATGCACAGTTCTGTCTGTGCTCGTCACCTCCATGAACGTTAATTCAAACACTTTTTTTTTCTTGCATCTATTAAGCAGAAAGAGGAAATAGTTAAATGATGTTAATAATTTTTACATTAGGGGACAAGGAGATCCCGTTTAGGAGTCAAAGGCTGCTCTCAGCCAGGGTTTTGTTTTAGGAAGGAGTGCAGAAGTTAATGAACCTAGAATAACCTTTAATTTCCAGTGTCCCCTCACTGTCTATTCACTCAGCATTCACGGCCGTGGCATTGCTCCTAATGAATGACTTGGTATGCATGCAGCTCTCTCAGTATTACTTGTGTGTCTGATCTCTCCTAATGGAAAAAACTGATTGTCGCTGGAAAGTTATGAGGAAATATTAAAAAGATCTGATCCACAGTGAAAGTTTCTTCACTGTAAATGAAACTGCTAGATGACGAATGCAAATAAATTTGGGGAACTTATTGGTACTGAAGTTTAGCGCCTTTATAATTTATATCTTTACTGGAGAGCATCTGATCTCCAACTTAAATGGAACCCAAATCATTATGAAAAGAGGAATTGCCTTGCTTTCTATATCCTTCCACCAGCAATCACAGCCGCAGCCTCCCCAAGCCTCGCGTTTACATCACAGCTAATTTGTTTCATATCCACGCTGAGGTAAAGATTCTTCACTAAGCCAAGATAATTTTTTCTTATCTTTAAATTATCTATGCCGTGCTATACATTTGCAGAGAAACCGTACTGCGCATCCATCTCCCCATCTCCTCTCCTGGGGACCTCTCTTCAGCCGTTCACCGCGCGGGCTCCCACAGCACTTGCAGAAGGTGCTGCAGGAGGCAAGCGGTGCCGGGTCGCTGCCGTGGGCGGTGGGAATCCGATATCCGTACCCAGCAGGTCACGTTCTCCCAGTTTATCGCCCGGTTGCATATCCGCCTCACTCAGCGCTCAAGTCCCTCTGGCCAGAGATGCTCACGGTCCCCTCGGTGTCTGCCACCCCATTTCTACGCTCTCGTGGTAGTTTCAAAAAGGCACCGGGATCTCCTGACTATCCCGAAGAAGGATGCATTAAGGGAAAAAAGAGAAGAGAGACGGATGCGCCGTGCTCCTGCTTTCTGCTTCTGTTAAAGCAGTTGAAGAGGCCTCCTGAATTCCCTTTTTGCCTGCACAGGCCTGGCACATCCCAAGCAAACCTGGCAAACAACGAGGGGCCTGGCACATGGAATGATTTTCACTGTTAACAGTTGTGTAAAATAGGAAGAGCAAAATAATTCACAATTTCCATCCATAGAAGACCTAGGCAAACCAAGCTATATAAACCCTCTAAAATCTTTCCTTATGATTTCTATATTTGAGCAGGCTTTGGTATTAAGTCTGAACTGATTGGGAAGATCAGTTCGGAGGCAACACACCAGAATACCAACAGGAGCTGCTATTCAGCTCTGCTCCCCTCCTTCCTTTTCCCTTTGTAAAATTCCCCTAGAGGTAGCAAATATCTCCTCTCCTTGCAAGCACTTTACAGCAGCCTTTCTTTAGGATAATAACGCTAATGAAAAATGCATGCGAATGATTAGTCCTAGGAAAACAAATTTCTTTTCCAGAAGAGCTTGGAGTTAATGCCACGCTCGGAGCCCCAGCACAGACCAGGCTGCTGTTTCCCGCCCCGGCTGCATCTCTCCCTCCAGCACCCGGCCAGCTTTCCTTCCACAAAGACACTGCTGGGCCTGAGGGGACTTTTACTAAAAGGGGTGAAAGCCCATTGTATTTGGCTTTTTTCAGCACAGCCAAACTTCTCGGAAAAAGCAATAATTTAACGCCTTTGGAGAATTATGTTTTAATTTTGCCACTGTTTTCCCAGGCAAGCTGTTCGTCTGCTCAGTGCATCAGTCCCCTTACCCAACGCCAGATACACGAGACTGTTACAAAGCTCGTCTGCTTTTAGTTCTTCAAAATACGCTCCTCCCTGCTCCGGCTTGTCATCGCCTGCGATGTGCTCAGCAGCCAGAGCCTCAGCTGGTTTTTCACTCATCGGCAATCCCACGGTGAACCAAAGCTCTCCAGAAGCAGAAACACGAGATGGCAGTGCCGGCGGCACACGCCGGGGCCCTCCGGCTGACCCAGGACAGGCAGCCAGCACCCCATCCTCCCCTGCTTCCGCAGTCAGGTCTTGGGACTTGCTTTTTTTCTTTTCTTTTTTTTTTTTTTTTAAATGTTTTTTCTAGTTCTCACTAACACTTCCCCCCCCCCAGTCCTTTTCCATCGCCATCCTAATACACATTTGCATCAGCAGGGAATTTTGTACAAGGATCCATAGAAAACTTCTGAAAAAAGCAATTTTCGTTCACAGAAACGCAGTGCCGGTGCCAGAAATCCGACCCTGCTCCTCTCCCGCGGAAGGGACGGCGTAACCCACATGCAACGCTCCACTGCCGCACAAGCCTACACCTGGGAGGTACTTAGAAATGCTTTTACGCATCTGAGAAAAAACAAGAGCGGCTTTGCTCACCAAATTTCCACAAACAAATTTAAACTAATCCAACAGAGTCACTCGTAGTTAATTATTTACCCAGATTCTGTTGGAGCCAAAGCTACGGCTTCCGGTTTAATTCAAGATTGCCAGGCACGGGTGGCAATTATAGAGGGTTTTGTTTGGCAAACGCCAGACATTGTTTTTCTTCATGCACCTGCAGATCGCTTGGCAATGACTGCTGCGATCCTGCCCTCTTGGCCGGAAAGCCGTCCAGATGTTGAAGCGTTTCCACGCGCCGCGTCCCAGCACCCACGCGTGGCTGGGAGGGCCACAAACCGAAGCTTCTCACACCCAGACGGCCCTGCGCTGCCGCACCGCCTCCGGCGCCACGCTATGCCGCTAACGCGGGCAGCGGAACAAGCCCCACGGGTGCGGGTCAGTCCCAGCTCCTGGTGACGGTGGCTGCACCCTCCCTTCTCCAACCGATGGCACCTTCTCCCCTGCAGCAGCAGCCCCCATCACCCCTCGAGCCGGGACGTTCCCAGACACGCTGCCTTCACCCGAATCAACGTGAGGCGGCCGAGGAAGGGGAGAGCCCGGCAGCTCTGTCTGGCGCCTCGGGACGCAGGCACGTGTGAAATGTCGCAAAGGGCTTCCCGGCGGACCCAGGCGCCCATCCGCAGGCGGCTGCGTGGCTAGTGTCAGCCCAGCCGGGCCGGCTCGCGGCGCTTTGTTCTGAGGCTGCCAGATGGGGTGGGATGGGGGTCAGCCCTGGCAGCGGGACACAGAGCTGCTTTACTCACTCCAGCGTGAAAAATGTCACCCTCCTCAGGGTGGGTTGTGTGGTTTGGGGTGGTTTTTTTTTTTCCTTCCCCCCCCTCCTTCTCCACACAGCTGTTAATGAGACAGTTTGCTGGAGCCAGACAAATGCAGACAGGCACCGCTCGACTGCTGCCCGGGGGCCAGGCGCTGGGAGCGGGCAAACAGGGCAATGTGGCACTTTTGGTGTAAACATGTGGCATGTTGGCGTGCCAAAAGCTTGGTTGGTGGCCTCTATTTGTTTTTCAAAGAGCTTGTCAGGTTCATTTACACACGTCACCGCCTGCATGTGCTTGAAGAGAGAGGGGAAACACATTCTTTGTCTGCCCGGTCCCCCGCGAGCTCTGCAGCCGCATTGCCTTGGGACCGACGGGCTGCGGGAGCTGCGAGCAGGAAAACGCGTCCTCCTGGCTCGCCCCACGCTCCGGCTCTGGGAGCAAAGGCCAGCAGAAAAGGTCTCTGCTCAGCTTAGCGAGATCCTCAAACCACCCTCCTCTGCCAGCCTGAGAAACGCCACCTCAGCTTTTAAGCAGCGTAAATGTCAGGTCTTGCCCTGTCGTACGTCTTGTCCTGCTTTTCCTAAAACCGAGCTTTTGTTCTGGGCTCTAGGGAAGGCTGACCTGGCTACGGAGCCCAGTCCTGCGCAGAAAGGCCGCTCAAAGCCTCGTGTCTATCTAAATTCCTATTTTGAGCAGGAGAGAGGTTTCTCCTCGATTCCTATGCAGAATTTAGATCCTCGGTGGTGGGAAGAAAACAAAAATCGTAAAGTTTGGATTCTTTTCCAAGATGCTTTCTGAGTGTTGCAAGGACACTGGTACTGGAATTGCGATCACCTGTCAAAATTGCTACCAGGAGATGCGTGGCTTTTAACCAGCTTTGAAATGCTACTTGAGTGAAGTGGAACAGAATTGAACCAAAAGGGTTTTACCTCCCCAATGTTAAGTGCATATTGAAGATTTAAGTAGCAATTAAGGTTGCTGTAGAAGATGGCAAAACAGCATGTTTATTTTCCAAAGATAAGGAAAAAAAGAAAGAAAGAGGAAAAAGGGAAAAAACCCAGCAATTAGGAGAATAGACTGGGGGGGGGAAATATTAAATGGATGTTTCTGCACAAAAAAAACCCAGGCTGACAACATTTCTGCTTTGTAAGGGGGAAATTACTGTAACGCACTGTTTACATAGCAGAAATCAGGGGAAATTATGCTGTCACACTGACATCTGTAGGAGAAGGACAATTTTAAAATTACACTGTTCAACACCTTTAATGATTTGTAACACAAGAGGTGTGGCTACTCCTATTAAATGTGTTGCCAAATCAATAAAAGGCATAATTGGAGTTGTTAGAGCAAATTATAGCACCACCGTTATGTTGCAATACAATGTTCCCTTGTAAACTGCTATTACGGGTAAAGCTGTATTTCTCTCTTATTTGGCTGTTTTGTAATGAGTTGGCATTTTGCTCCATAATAGTTCCACTTTCTTTTATGGAGCTTTCACTTTTACTTTCCTCTTTTGTGCAGCCTATAATTTCCCTTCCCTTCCCTACCTCTCTGCCTGTTGACAACTGGTCTATACACCTTTGAAAACAGCCCTGAGGTTATAAACTATATTATTTAACATTATTTGTAATCTTTTTCAATTGGAAGTCAAGGGGGGAGGCACAACATTCGCACATTTAGAATCCGAGATGTCTTTAGGCTGGGCTTTCACCTTCCCTGGAGGGAAGGGAGCCGCAGCGGGGCAGGAGAGATGGGAAGACGTTGCATAAACTCTTCAAGGGTCTTGCTACTGGCATTTCAAATGAAGGATTTGGGCTTATCTACCTAGAGCACAAGGAGTGGCTGTGAAAGCGCTGGCAAGGCTTGTTGTATTAGTTGTAAATCACAAAATGCGCCCCGTGTGCTCGAGTTGCTGAGGTCTCGGTTACTGCCTTGGATCACAGCGCCCAGAAAGGGGACCACTGCTTTGCTGCTAATAACGAGGGGCTATTTGTCCCTCCAGTAAGGCTAATGCACATCAGCTCCTACACACGCTCATCCCCCATCGCGTGCCTTTGCTGGGATACAGAGGCAAGCTAGTGCCAAGCTGCAAGGTTACTGCCTTGATTCTTCGCTGCTCACACAGGCTGCCAGCCCCCCTCGCACCTATTCAGCTCAAGGAAATGCGAGAGATTCACCATTGTCCAACAAAAGCATCTCTTCAGTTCACTTTTTTTTTTTTTTTTTTTTTAAATCAAACAACAGTTTTAGGAAAGTTTCTCNGGGGGGGCGGGGGGGGGGGGGGGGGCAGGAACAGAAGAGAAAGGAGAATTGATCCTGATACCGGCTTAACCCAACACAGCACAAGCCTTACCCCATTTAACAAAACCCTGGGGTTTTGTTTGTATTTTGAATACCTGCAGCCCCAGAGCTATTGAAGAGTACTGCCCAGGCAGCTGCTCACGCCCTCTGCGGAGGAAGGCGCTGAGCCAGCCGGACTTTCCTCTCCTTCTTGAGGAAAAGGTAATAGCCCACATTCAGCCTCCTTTGCTAGAACAACTAATCCGTGTCTTCTTTTGCCCCTAAAACAAATGTAAAACTTCAATAGCGTAAGACATGGACACGTTTGGGTCATGGGACAGAGCGAGCTCTGGGCAGGCGAATCTCTCCAAGGGTCCCAGAAGCCAATTTTTAAAGGGAAGTTGCCAAATAAGAATAGTTTTAACACAAATCCTTGCAAGGACTGGGCTATAACATTGCATCTCCCTGGTATCCTGCGGGAGCAATCTCCTAACCCCTGAACCTGGCGTGTCAGCAGCACCAGGGCTGTTCTTGGCACCGGCGCTGCCAGCCTCGGCTCGCGCGTTCGCCGTGCACGGCAGCTGTCCCCTCGCCAGCATCCACGCAGCAGGGCTCTGCTAACTGCTGGGATCTGATTTTCAAGGCAGGCACAGTGTGACAGATCGGGGCGTGCGCAGCCACCCCGACGGTTAAACTTATTTCTGAAGTTATTTTTAGCAACTTGAAACAAAGTCATGAAACAAGCCGCAATTAAATGCGGATGACCAGCAAGGGCGGAGGGGAGGGGGTTGGTGAGCTATGCCCTTCTGAGATTTGTGATCTGCAAACAAACCCAGGAAAAAAAAATAATTGCATTGCTATTAAGTAACACAAAGATATGTGGAAATTAAATATTCTCACTGTGCGGGCAACCGTGAGAAACAAAGGCTGGATTTTGTCCTTTGATTCGCGGCAGAGAAGAGCTTTAGCATCAGCACACACCTTAGTGCCTCTCCCATGGAGACGCTGCTCGGGTAGGAACCCTACACGCAAAGTTCGCACAACGGGTAGAGGCGCCTAAACACACAGACGAGTTTTTATCTTCGCAAAATAAGATTTATTTAGCCTCATTTTATTAACTTGTATCTGCGACCTGCAATAAATCTATTCCTTTGTCTTTCTATAGAGTTTTCTTTGAGCCCTAGATCCTGTCCTCTCTCATCCAGGAGTTCCTCTGTTCACATCAAACATGGAAACAGAGGCAAAGGGAGGCTCAGGAGCAATTGTTGAAGATGACGCGTGTAAAGGACTGTAACGGCCTCACTGAGGACACCCTCGGGTGCCCCCCCCCCGCCTGTCCGCGCCGCCCCACGTCCTCACCCACCCACCTCCCCAGAGCGCGGCCGGGGCAGGGTGGGCAGCAGGAGCTGCAGCGGAGGTCGGCACGCACGCCCAGACACCCTGCACGACAAAAACACTTTCCCGAGCTCTGCATGAACACTCCCCC
>VZTL01073465.1:109042-129450 GCA_013400535.1 Scopus umbretta | reverse complement strand
GGGGAGAACCCTATCACTTAATTGAAGCAAGAAATGTTCAATCCAATAATCTATAATTAGATATTTTATGGACTATGTTACCTAGAGATGTTTATTTATAAAATGTTTCTATCAATAATAAATTGTTGGGAGGGGGGAGAGAAGGTCCATTCCATGGCTGCTGGGATAACTGTTTATGTTGGAGGGAATTTCATCAGCAGTAAAGGAGGTTCTACCTTCACCTCATCATACAGGGGTATGGGATCCTCCCTCAGCATCACCAGGTGCTCCAACCATAAAGGTATCATCAGAAACAGAGGTCAGAAGTCTAGAGAATGCAAGCTTTTAGCCATGCTCATTGACAAAGGCAAATGCTTAGAGCCACCTCAAAATACAGAGATACAAAGCAAGTTTTTAGCACTAGGCCTAAAACAGGTGCGGACATCTGAGGAGACTTCACTGGAGCCACAACCTATGACATTCTCATTTCAAAGCCATGAGATCACCTCAAAGACTCTTCCTTTCATATTCATGTACTCCCAGAACACACTGAACAGTTCACATAGCAGATGTGAGCAAATATTTGAACACTGTTCTTGTCAAGTCAGCAGGACTTACTCAGAGCCATCTTCTCTTTTGAAGAGTCCCACAAAACCTATAGATCCAAGTGACACACACGCAACCCTCCACTCACACCTCCCGACTGCTCTTTTTCCTCCAGACAAATTATTATTTCTGTTGGTTGCAACCCTACTGCAGTTCTTACTACAGGGGCAGTTCCTCCTCTCCCTTTAATTTGGGGTTGCGTTACAGCGTAGAGTGCACCAGCTACTTCTGCAGTATGGAGAACTGTGAATTGTGTTTGAAACTACAGAGTGCAGAATAAAGCAACTGACTGAAGCGGTAAAAAAGAAAACAAAACACTACATCCATGTTGGTGGAAGGGCCATAGGAAAAAGCTACTTCACTCATCAAGGTAATAAGACTTGGAAGGGAATATACATGCCAGAGATGAAATACAGGAGATGATTAACGCAATATCCCACACAAGACAATACTACCGCATAAAGACACCTGGGCAGAACTGTCAGATGATTTCCAAAAAGATCAGACTTAATCGGCCTTCTTATACTCTCTAATAATTCACATCATATTAACAGGTTATGACTAGAAAAACAGTCTGTCTAGAAAATTGTAAGTTTGCACAGATATTCAGAACTAGAAGATATTAACAATAGCGTATGCTCATGTCCTTTTTTTCGGTCCCAAAACCACATTTGAAAGTGCTGCTGTACGGTGTGCTGTTGACGGTTACTTGAAAGCAGTCTACAAATGGCTGGGCTCACCCTGGCACCTGCCATCCCACTCCGACTCCCAGCAAGCAAGGGATTGTGCAAGGCTCTGCACAACCATTAACAGGAGACACGGGAACATCACGAGTGGAGTTAAGGTCAGGCATTGGAAACAAAGCCCTGCAGCCGAGAGCATGGCTGAACATGCAGGGGCTGCCTTCTCCACCATCTCGCGCTGGATTCGCAGGAAGGATGAACAATTTGACTCCTCAAGTCAACTGTGACTTTGGTTTGGTAACACAAAATAGCATGTTCTGGGTCCCGGGGAGGTGGCACTGCTGAGTTATATGGCAGTCAAAGAACAAACACAAAGCCCTCGGTCCAAGTCCACCACGCAGGGCGGACAGCAAGGGGAACACGCAAAGCACAGGACAGGGCCCTGCACTAGCGTGGAGGTAGAGAAGAAAAAGAGCTATTTCCAGACAAACACTTTGCTTGCCAGTTTCAGGAGATCCCACGTGCAGCCACCGCCACCACGCAGAGGCTGCTCAGCCCATCTCCACCGGCCCCCACCCCAGCCAGGTCCTCCTCAGCCCACGGCACCAGCCCCTCGCCCCCACCTCCCCATCCACTGCTAGACGAGAACTCTGCCACCTCCGATCCATCAACGGTGTTTACACTTGGCTCCCTCGCTCTGCGACGAGCACGAAATGGGGGGAAAATTATAATAATATCACAAATGAAATTGAATGAGTAACAACATTTTCTAAGAACAGAATAAATACAGTTGGTGGCGCCTTTTTTTTTTTCCAATTTAGTATTGTTTAATATGCATTTAATCAACCCATTCAGTATTATAGAGTCTATGTACCGTGACACCCTCCTATGCCACAGAGGAAGCATTCATAGGCCATTAGGCTAAAGTAATATGTATGAGGAACCACTTTTCCCCAGGGTGTAGTAACTATTTTTGCTCCCCAGTCGTCCCCATTAAATCATTAAACCTCATGACTATGCTTTCTGAACTCTACCCTGATCTTTAAAAAGCAGAACATTAAAGGGCAACTGTCACCCTCCATTGCACAGGCCTTGTGTTTTATATATTCAAAGCATTAAGCCTTTTGTCAGTCTATACATCATAAGCACTGGAAGACTGTATGCACAAACAGGAAATGTTTATAACTGATGTCCCTTTTATAGTGGATGTGCGAATGGGCAGGATAAAAAAGCTGAGGCTCGGCTATTTTATGGAAACTGAAGCAACGTGATTTTCCCCAGCTGCTTGCAATAAAACTATCTTCGTTACTTATCTTTATGTGTCCAGTTGCAGGAGGAAAGAGAAGCAGTTTAGCCCAGGCTGAGAGCTGGAGATCCAGGAGTCATGAGAGGTTGCCAACTTTGGACTTGCAGATGGCATTTGCCTACTCTATGGCAAAAGCTTAATTAAGCGAGTAGCAGTAGAAAGGGTACCTACTGAGAGAAGGTTGGGTTGGACTTACATAGATCCTACCAGCTCCCAAGCATCCCTTCAAATGTGGAGCTGGCACTACGGAAAAACATCCATACCTGGGGAAAAGGAAGAGGTTAGCTAAGAATTAGGGGCACGACCACCTCTACCACCTCTCTGACAACATTACTGTTCACTCCTCCTGAAGGCCTCTTGAAAGACCTCTCGCAGCAAACTCACTTTGCCATCTCCACTTTGCTCCTCTTCAAACTGGGGGCTGCAGACACAAGGAACAGGAGAGGTCTCTGCCTGAAAACCTAATCTGAACACTGTGCCTTGAGCAGCTGGAAAAAGACTTGGGACACCATTCCTAACTCCACCACAGAGCCTTGGAAATGAGCTCTCTCAACTGCTTTGTGCCTTGCAGCTCCCATTTTGCAAATAATGCTTCCCATAGCATGTGTTAGGGCAAGTTGACTTTGCCAACACTTCTGACATTCTCTGGTGGGTTTTTGAGAAGTGAGGTGCTGCAGACACCCACACAGCGCAGGTGAATAGCTGCAGAAACCCCTCCATGGACTTGGACTAAGATTTTGGGCAAGTCACTTCCCTGCACCCGCGTCCTGCCCTCTATCTCCCCTGCGTACGTCCACCGAGCTTTTAGGAGTGTGAATGCTCTCTCATCAGCAGCAGGGGAAAGACCCAGCATGTGGCAGAGCTTTGCCAGGGCTTTCAGCACTCAGGCAAGCGGAGACACAAAACAGCCCCTAGAAAAGGTTTGAGAGCACGGGGACGGAGGCACAGCAGTAACCCTAAAAAAGAAAATTAGCAAATATCTTTCAAAGGCAGGGAAGAAGAGGCCAAAATAAGTGTCAAGGTCAGGTGAGGGGCAAGGGAAGAAACAAAACACTTCCATGTTCCCAAGCCTGTATTACACAGGTACCACCACACAACTCTCTAACCCACCTCAGCACATTCCCCCGGTACCACATCCCCTCCCCATCCCTGGCGTCTGAGGACGCTTCCCAGTTACCTCCAGATCCCTTGTAAAACAACAGGGAATGTTAGGTTAACATGACTTAGGGAGCGATAGTGTAGCTTGCAAAATGTCAGAGCTTTCATCCTGTATGTTAACTTCCCAGCCAGTGGTATCAATCTGCAGCAAAACACAGTTATTTCATCATGACATTAGTTCACCTTTAAAGGCATATGGTAAAGCCTGCTTTGTGGCTTGCAGCAGATGAGCTTCCTATAATTACAATTTGAACTGTTCCACAGGCAGCTCTACAGATAGTGGATCAGTGATTAAAGTTGAAATCACAGGGTAAGTAGTTCTGTGACACCAGTGAGTCACAACAATCATCAAAGACTCAACTCTCTGGTTTCTGATGAAGTGGAGATAGTGCAGTGATTCAAGTAGGGGACTGAGACTCAAGTGCTGCTACTTGGAGGCAGGAAAAGAGCAGACACATTCTTGAGGAAGATACTCAGTGCGTGCTATTGACTGGCCCCAAGCAAATCTTTAACCCTGCGTCTCGGAGAGAGCATGACTGTGCATCTCATTGCGGTGGGGCCCCCAGTGTCACACCTGAGGATCACAGGCTCCAGTTAAACATTCTTCTTGCCGATTCCTCCTTTGATTTGAGGAATAATGCATGCAGGGCACAGGACTGCCGCAGCAATGCCGGGGCTCGGCGACAGGCTGAGGCATGCATTTGTTTTTCCCTACAGAGCTTTCTTGCTCCCCGAGTATCCCATCAGCACGAGGCACAGAAGGGAAAGAAATGTGCACTCACACTGTTGTACCCCTTGCTGACCCCCATCAAAAGTAAAGGGCTTTTTTTGGTTTTTTGTGTTTTAAAAAAAAAAAAAAAACACACAAAAAAAATAGAAGCCAGCCTCTAGTCTGCCTGGCAATGAACAGAGAAAATCCTGCCACTGCATCTCCTGGAAGATAATGGGCTAAAGCATTCCCTTTCCCTAATGCACCTCCATTAAACTTTGGTGAAGCTGATGCTGAGATAATTTTGGTCCAGAAAAATCAATGGGTTTGAATTTATAAGAAAAAAAAAACAAAAACACAATGGAATTGCCAGAACAAAAAAAACCCACGCAGATAAGAATTAACTTAATTCCTAGCAGAGTGACCCCTCACTCACATGTACAGTAAAATGATTTATAGCACACGGAAGGTGTTGGATCTCAGCTCCCTGTCATTCCCAGGCTATAAGATTTGCTCTTTCCCAGCCCTAAACGTGTCCACTGTGGTAATGCACAAATCCAGGTGCTGAAGACCTTTTTCCATCTGTAAAATGGAGGAAAAGGATAAACTGAGGCATAGGGGACTTCGCACCCACTGCTCAGGTGATACCAAGCCAAGAGCGGCACGCAGCAGTGTCCCAGCCCAGGTGGCACCGGACTGCGCGGTATCCCAAGGGAAGGGTCAGGAGAGTGCTGAGGGGACTCCGGCAGGAAAAATTCTGTCAGAGGACCCCGTCCCCTCGCAAGGTCCTGTGCTTTTCAGATGAGCCAAATTCTGCAGCCAGCCCGCAGTATTGTTTGCGCCAGCTCGGATATTTTGAGGGAATTGCTTTCTTTACACTTTCTTTTAAAGATGAAAGACGTTTCCTTTCGAGCAGGAAGGGGGAGGGTGGCAAGCGGAGTTACAAAGCCAACAAGCTTCTCTCTCCTCCAGGAAGATTGTATCATGGCTGCTGGCCGCCTGCCACAGCCGGCTTGAGCATTAACCATGGACAGTGACTGATGGATGCCTACGGTGCCAGCTGCAGAAAGCTGTCCAGGAGGGCGGGAGACGGCCTCTGCGCTCAGCACAAGTGCTCCACTTGGAGGAACAGGGTCAGGATTTGGAAGGCAGTCAGCCCGATTGCAGCAAGCCTCTTCTCCGTGCCCGTGCGCCTTGGGGACGGCGTCTCAGCTCCGGCTTGATGCTTTGAGGGAGAGGGCAAGAGTGGGGGAGCGGAGCATGGGGTCCAGGTCAGCACTTGAATCCTCTGAAAGGAGGTGAGCTGGTGTAACAGTCCTGCTCAGCTTTCACACCTCACCGTGTGTCACATCTCAACCAGCTTGTGTTTTTCACAGGTTGTATAGAAGACTTTGAGACTGTGTGTAAGGGAATATCTATGCTGTACACTGGTATAAGGAGAGGCTAACAAATATAGGTAAGAGGAAAGGAGAGAAGCTAGACAGTGCCTAAATGCCTCTGGTCCCCAGGTGAGTAGACATGGCCCATCGGTTTACAAGGAAAACCTGATCATGCCCTGGAGGCTCACCTGGGCAAGACAGTGTCACACTAGGGACCTGCGACCATCCAACACTTAGACCAAAAGCAAAGCCTTTAGTACAGGAATTTGAGGTTCCGAGGAATTCACCATGAGGTTTGCGCTCTAACAGTATGGTGCTTGTTTTGAGAGGATAAACCAAGGCAAATATGTTAAGTTCCCTGGGGAAAGGACAGAATGATATTCACCACAAGACTTTTTTGGAGCAAATATTCACAGGTGTTTCAAAACCACAACCCCATGTATTTGCTTAAGGAAGAGGAAGACAGAGCTTTCTCTTTCCCTTGCTGTCCCCATAGAAATTCTCATCAGGCTTTGGTCTTCTGCTAGAGATTCACAACCCAACAGCCTGGCTGGATGCCGATGCCCAGGCGAACAACATGGAGCATCCACTGCTGGAATCCACTGTCTGTCAGCAGCGTTGAGCAGGGAAGGGTTAAGCCCATGGGCGCCTCAAGCACAGTGCGGCACCAAGGTCCTTCCCAAGGCTGCGAGGAACAATACAGCTATCGGTCTATATTTGGCCTTTGCCCTTGGATCATTTATGACTTATTCTTCACCTGCGATGACCACAACAGCAAGCTTTCAATCTCTCGGGCTCCCTAGCCTGAAGCAAGAGCTCTCCCTCCCCCTTTTTTAAAATCACGCTATTTGCAATTAAAAGCAACTGCCAGGAGGAGCTCTCAAGCAAGTCTTCCCTTGCCCCTTTGTGCCCTTTGCCTTGCAGAGACCAGACTTCTGGTGTGGTATCAGGTCAGGGCCAGGATGAGGCGGTGGTCCTGTTGTACCAGGGTTGGGGGGAGCAGGGAAACAGAGTTGTCTTGCTAGTCTACAGCTTAATGTCTATGCTTCAGGCTTAGAGAGAAGCTTTAAGGGCAACAAGCTTGGGTGGCCTTTTACTTTACGAACTGCGGAGTAAAAAGGGATACTCATGTGATCCAAAATAAGCCTCGTTTAATCACTTGGACTCCTATCCCCAACAACGGACCTTTGTGAGCAGCCTTATGCTACCGTACAAGCGCTGCGTGCTCACACCCCCCGCAGGCGCCAGCAGCATCCCTTGCACGCAGCATCACCAGGAGGTTAAGAGGTTCAACTCGGTACACACCAGTAGAGCCGTGAAATGCCGACCATTGCCCACCTCCAGGTTCAGCACAGAAGTGATGCAGTTGCCAGCCTTACAACATGGCAGCAAGTGAAGGCAGGGGGTTATTTCCTTGCAATTAACCAGTTCTTCAAAGGGGAAGGAGCAAACTACAGCTTGTAATACCGCACCCTTGCAAGAGGCTGTGCCCGTGGCCACCACAGGCTGATAACTCAGCCGCTTCCCGTTAAACCAGAGCCCCACCAGTCCGAGTAAAGGCTTGGTAATGTCCTCACGCCGAGCAGACTGCCAATGTCCAGCCACACCACAGACCAAAGGGAACACAGACACACAAGGAGGCTTCTCCTCCCCACACAGTACAGCTCCCCATGCTCCAGACCCTGCAGCCCTTCCTTGCAGCAGAGTCTGCCATACTGGGAAAGGATTCCCCATTCCCAAGGAGGTTGAAATCCACGTCCTACTACGTGCCCCACCACCCTGCTCGCTGCATCGTGCGCCACAGCCAGTGAGCACCCTGCAACAGCAGCCTGGCTCTGTAATAAATGATTTCTCACCTGGGCCAGGCAGCAGATCCAGAGAAAGAGTTAGACAAATCATAGCTGCCACTCTAATCTTCCTGCTGGAAAGTCACCTCTATCATCCTAATTTATCAAAAGGCCAAGATGCTGGTCAGATGCAAAGCCTTTCTCCTGTAATAACCCATATATGTAACTAGAAGCTGGTGAGGTTATACCAGATGTGTTTCACTCAGGAGAGCTGGTATTTGTTTCCTTGGGACATAGCTTACCATTTATTTCATTTCACAGCCAAAGAAATTCCTTGGTAATGCAGTCCTCTCCCCTACCCCACTCAAAAAAAAAAAAATCTCTCTGATGTAAACATACAACATAATCCTGAAAATAAAGACAGAAGCCTTGCAAGCATACCTTATTCTGAGATGCTTCTACCAGGACTTAAAATAGCTAACTGAGAAGGCAACACAAAAGTGTTCAGGAGCTAAACCATTCTGAGGGCCTTCGCTGCTCACGGTAACATAGAAGGCTACTGAAATAGGCTTAGCATTTTCAGCAAATCTGTTGCGGTAGAAGCGTTTTGTGGTTAACATTTTAAAGCCTTGGATCTCAGCCACAGAGGCTCTGGACATCCGACATCTCGTGAAGTTAATACGTTCCCAGCGCTTCCCAGAGGGGCAGGAGGAAAAAGGTTCACACCACACGCTGCTCGTCTCCTTTTCCGGCACTCGGACGTTCAAGACTGAGGGGTTTGCGCCGCTTGCAGTTATCGTTAAGGGCCCAGAGGACACACGACTGAATCACAGCGCACATCTCCGGTCTGCGCCTGCAAGGACCAGCTTCACACCACCGCTCGTGGGCAGCCTGAAGGCCTGATCAGCCACAGAACAAAACAAACCTGTAACGTATTATAAGATCAGAAGATACTAATCCATTTTTCATGGTAACGAGGATGAGGTGAGTTGAATTTTTTTTTTTTTTTTTTTGTAAAAATGCCCACAACATTGCCTTTCCAGTGTTTGTTTGTCAAAGACCAAGGTCAACAATCCACCTTAGTCCCCCTGCTGCTTCTTAGGCACAGCCCCACTACCTGAGAACTTCTTATCCTGGCTGGCCAAAACCAAAAGCAACCATGCTTTCTCTCCCTCCCCCACATTTGGGAACATAAGCCACGGACTAGTTTCTACTCTTCAGAGTCCCGATCCTGCTCAACCCCACAAACTCACCCTGAAGTCAACTAAATCCGTAAGGGCTGATAGTATCAAGGGATGAGTCAAGAAGTCAATTAGCCTCCAAGATCCTTTTTAAAAGCAAAACAAGACAAGAAAGAGACACACAATGGAGCTAAAGTACTTGATAGTGCCTCGTAATAGAATAATTAGATTATTTTCTCTTACACTCAATATGTTTACACAATTGAGCAACAGTCTGAGACCCCCTTTTTATCTGTGTAAGTGGGTAGGGGAGAGGAAGAGGGAAGGCAGGCTGCAGGGATGCCGGAGGCGAGCAACTAGCTTCTCCAGAGAGAAATCTATGCATGCAATGCAACAGCACGCAGCTCCTCCTCTTTCCTTCTTCCTTACCATTGCACATGCCTTGCAGTTGGTGCTCATTTGAGAATTACAGCTCTGTAAACACAAAAGGGCTGGCAGGATTGTTCCAGCCTTATGTATTTCTAGCAAGTATTTTTGCCTCTTATGCAAAGTCTTATCTCCTCCAGCTCAGAGCATGGGAAGTTGCAATATAAAATTTGCTCATTTTTTCCCCCCAGCAAAGCAAAAAGAAGATACTGCTGCTATTTTGTTTCTTTTTTTTTTTTTATTATTATTAAAAAAGCCAGGTTCCTAAGCTTTAACTAGCTAATTTCCCTGCAGAAACAGTACATTTCTTTTATGTGTTAATTTTTCTTCCTCTATTTGCACTTCACAGCATGTAGTGACATGTCAAGCATTGAAGAACAAGCTTCTTCCACTTTCTTCTGAGATGACAAATATTCCTGGTGCAGAAGACCCTAATGCATCTGTGAATTCAGCTATATTTGTGCATTTTGCAGGAAGAGGTTTCTTCTAATGATGCAATTTTCACTAATGTAATTTCAATTCATCTTCTGCTAACCTTTTTCCTTTTTTCGTACAGGATTAGCAAGGAAGCATCTTGCTTCGGAGTCTCACGAAGAGCTTTTCATCCAAACCATGCCTTATGTTTTCAAAAAAGAGGTTGGTCAGCCAAGTTCTCACATGTTTTGTTTCATAAACTCAAGATGTGCTGTTTGGAAAAAAAGAGGTGGTTTCCTTCTAAAATATCTATCTAGGAAGCCGTTTGTTTTATCAGAGCCGTTCAAGCGAAGCGCATGGAAAATTCCCAGGTAACAGGAGGGCCGGTTCCTGCCAGCAACACCACAAACACCCAGAGAGGAACCCTGTTGGAATGGCACAGCCATTTGTATACAAGAGAGCCAAGAAAATTGCAAGTCAAGGTGAAAAGAGATGCCTGAAATCTGGAAAGTGACAGCAAACATCTCACAAAGCGCTTTAACCCTGGCCCACTATAAACAACTTCACCAAACACACGATTCACCCTTTTGTTAGACAAGGGCTCCAGGTTTCTGTGCTGCACGTTGCAGACTCAGCCCACTCAGCAAAAGATCTCAATTCAGAAGTTCATAACAAATAACCCCATAATTAACCTCATCCCCCAAATCTCAGATCCACTTTCAAGATATGACATCTGCCCCCTCCTGTCGGTTCAGAAAAATAACATCAGGAGCTTCAGGACAGGGCTCAAACTGAAGAAAAAAAACCCACAACCACTTTTTTTTTTGGTGGTTTGTTTGTTTTGTGTTTTTTGTTTTTTTTTTTTTTTTTCCTTCCCCCCCCTTTCCCTTCCTGAACTGTCTCCTTATCTGAGCCTAAAATTCTCCAGCTATACATGCCCAAGCCCAAGTTACCTTGATCACCGCTGGGAACGCCACCCAAGACCCCCTGTACAGCAATCGTTCCTCCCCAAGAAAAGAATCTCACACCATCAGCGCAAGCGGGTTTGACAGGGCAGTACTTTGCTTTTTCACCTTTTATTTCCACCGCTCTCCCCAGGAAGGCTGCGCTGTCCTTGCGGTCTCTCCCCAGCACTGCTGCCTCCTGCTCCAGCTCCTGGGCATCCCCCCTCACCCTGCCCATGGCGTTGCAGGCGGCTTTTTTGCAACCGGAGTGTGAAGTCAACTTCGCTTCCCCATGCCACAGTCTGCTGAGTATTAACATTCGCCTTCGTTTGCTTCCCCTCTCTGCTGCTGACAACTGTTAATTTTGTCACATCAGCCACTTTTGTAGATTTAACTTTGCTCTCCTGCTCTAGCCGTTGTAGCTCAATAATAAATCAACAGTCTGGAGGCTTCCCGTGGAACGCAAAGGCCTTTATGGTGCATGTGAAGATGGGAGTCTTTACATTTTTAAGTAGGACTTTGTCACATTCATGAGGGGTAATAAAAAAATTTACATTTTGACTTTCAGGAAGAAAATGTGGTGGTGGTGGTGGTGGAAAAATACTGCTCTTGTAGCTTGCTCAGGACGTGTGACATGCCTCAGAGCTCACAGAGAAGGTCATATTGGACTTCTGAGCCATCATCTCAGCTCTGCCAGGCAAAAAATGGCTTGCAACTTTCCCTCAGGATGCTAAGAGCAGACCTTGCAGGTAATGCCAGATTTCACTAGAAGATCTTCCTGCTACGTCTCCTTTTGGAATTCATACGTCCCCTGCACAGGGAGAACAGCAGGACTTGCACTCCAAGGCAAAGCCTGTGCACGCACGCAGACCATCCAGCAGGTAAGCAGCCCATCCCATGGGATGCCACAAGCTTTCCGATCTGTGTGTTGTCATATGCACGTAAACACCTCTTTAGGAGGAGGCAGGACAAAGCATTCCCGTACCGGCTCCAGCAGCACCCGGGCCCAAAGCTGGCATATGTCTGTGCATTAGCCACAAGGCAGCATTTCCTTTAAATTCCTCATAGGATCCATGTCGGAGAGTCTTGGCATCCCAGAGGGCACATGATTCCCTGCATTACGCTACAGCAGCCTAAGGGAGCAGGGCCCGCTCACAGATGGCAAAGCCCTTAAACGCGCCAGTGACACGGAGGAGCACACACAACCAGCACAGACGGACGGACAACTTCTATCTGTAATGGTTTGAGAGAGCTCCAGTGGAGGGAAGAAAATAACACAGCAGAAGCCTCTCCCCAGTCACCAGCTCGTGTAAAATGGGGCAGCTGGTTCCTTGCTCCCGCTAAAAGGAGTCTAAATGTGTGTTCAGGTGCAGCGCTGCGAGTGAGCTGGGACTGGCTGCACAAACGCTCCCCGTGGCTAGGGCTGGCTGCCGCGGAGCGCGGCACAGCCCCGGCACTGCCGCCGTGCCAGGAGGAGCCGTCACGAGGCCCAAGATGGCCAGGTGGGGAGGGCAGGGGGGGCTGGAGCAGGCCGGGACAAGTGTTTACGTGTCTAAAAATCCTCTCTCTGCAGACAGGCTTTTGGGGAGGGTCTCCCATAAAAGGAAACCTGCCTTTTAGAAGTCACAGCGGATGATCCGAACCCAACGTTTTCCGTAGATTATCTCTTCCCGTCGTTTCCCTTCTGGACCCGGCTTGCAGCCTCGCAAATGCCAAGGGTCCTTGCAGCGTGCACAGGCAATCTGTCCTTTAATGAACTCTGCCAGCTCACACTAAAGATGTGAAGCGTACCTTGGAGCGAGGCAGGGAAAAAGAGGCAGCAGCCTCCTCTTGCCCTGTGGATGATAGCCTCACACGCGTATTATTTCCCACCATAATCCTACTGTTTTTAATTAGTGCGCTGTAAAAGGAAGAAGCACCACATCTCCAAGGGGAAAAGGAGGAGGGAAGGGGGGGGGGGGGAAATCAGCACAGAGGATTCTGTCCAACTTTTCCAAAAGCTTAATAGATTTTTAAATGGGGTTATTAACACCACCTATGAATTATTTTAGGGACCTAATTATAAAAAACAAAACCCAGTTAATTAGGTTTCCTGAACTTGCCTTGACACAGGTGAAACAAGATCTCTAAATGCAAGAAGATTGAAAAGCGAATCTCTTCAAACAAAGAATCAATGAGTATTATTGCAGAACCAATTGAACAATTACTTCTTTAATTGTTGGCACCCTGCTACCTTCACTTAACAACAGGATGGATCAGCAGAGTTACTTAACCTCCTCCAGTAACTAAAAAGTATGCTGTTAAAGCCAAAACAGATTGCCACACTTTGGAGGAATTGCTGGAGGTGAATTAACTGCCCGCCGTGGAGCACGTGCACGGCGCATCGCCTCCCGGTACCCGGCCGCGGGAGCTGCACTGCTCCTGCCTCCCAGGACCTGCTCGCTCACGAGAAGCCACGGGGTTTTAATCCGAGCGGTGATCACAGAGCTCATCCTGCACCACCCACACGACAGCACTGACAAGGTGAGTAATTTTTTTCAGGATGTGCTTTCTCAGCAGGAGCCGACGTGCAGGGACCCGGCACGGCTGAGCGGGACTGAGGGTTCCTCTCCCTGCCAATCCAGAGTTGCAAGGGGATTTAGACGCTGCTCCAGTTGAAACTAGACACACGCACGCCTTCAAACAGCTTGAAAATCCCAGCCTGCAGCCTCGCGTCGATGCTAGAGATTTACTATCTCCCGAAACGAGACAAACCCGCGAACAAGGAACACAAGCCTGGCTGGGGAGAGCGGCAGCGGATAATAACCGCAGTGCCGACGGCTGAGCGCCGGGCTCTGTTATCGTGCGTCCTCCTGCCTGTTTGTAAGGAATTTCCAACCCTGCGCCGCCTGCATATCCCACCACCAAAATGAAATGACTACGATTAAAAAAAATAAGCAAAGATGACAGAGCGCCCTCTTATGTTGTCAGAGAGGGGAGTGGGGGAAGAAAGCGAGCGGAGCAGGAGCAGCGCTGCACGTCCGGCACGGTCCGAGTTGCAGGCTGGGTGCTCTGGGGAAGGCGGTGGGTGACAGCAGAGCCTGGCTGCCACCATCCCTCTTCATCCTCAGGGCCACCGCGCCAGCCCCGCTCGCTCCTGCTCCGCACGGCGCTGCGCCTCTCCCCACCACAGCCAAGGACGTGGTTTTGCCTGTAGACCAGCAGGATTGTGAGCATTTGTTACAAGCTCTGCCGAGGACTCTGCTGCTGGACAGGCTAATGCACTAACGGGATTAGCCCCGTCTCCGTACCCTGCATGCGTGCCAAGAGCAGAACAGAGTCTCTCGCAGCCTAGTCAACAAAGTATTCACCAAGCCAGCACTGAAAACAAACTACGGGGTCTAAATACCAAAAATAAGAAATCCTAACCATGCAGGCACGAGGGGTCCTGGAGAAGCCTCCTGCTCCACGCAGGCAGCTCCACGTTACGCAGATCTTGCCATGCATTTCTTAAATTCCCCTCCACGCATAAGGACGTGACGTGGCAAGTTCAAGCTCCACGAAGAGACAGGCCATCGAACCTCAACGTGAACGAGTTGCTCACCAGTAACCTGAACGTGAAACTATCCTGCCCGCAGCCAGCCAGCGACAGCAGTGCTGCGCGGGGCTGGTAGCAAAGGGGGTGCCGGTACCGCTCGGCTACGGTGCCCCACGGTCCGACCCTCCAGTCACGGCAAATGACAGAAAAGTGCTATTGGACAAGCCGATAAAGTGCTCAAAATATAGAGGCAATCTTTTATATTGGCAGCTATTGCTGGAAACTAGCTTTGCAATTTTTGGAGTATAAACACAGCTTGAGAATGAAGGTAATAAGAATGGAACCGTTTTCTTTAGGTTAAAAAAAAAAATCCCATTTTAGTAGGTAGGAGCTAGCATTTCTCTGCTCAACGCACACAGAACAGATAGCAGGAAAGCAGCCTGCGCAGGGCACTTGTTTAACGCTACCAAGTTAATCTGAGCATGGGAGATTGGGTGGCAAAACCTAGGACCTGCAGAGGTGAGCGTTTGAGATGATCAGCGCTCACGGACATCGTTTCAGACATACAACATCTTACCCTTACGTAGCACTTTTCACCTCAAATGACTTTCTAAAGTACATCATTTCACAGATGTGGAAGTGCCACCTCTCCTGTATATTAACAAATAATGCATGTCACCCCACATGGCAAAAGGAGATGACAGAAGCAATAACCCCTTGACAGTGGTAGAAAATATTACACAGCAAGTGGTATATATTGTATAAAATAAAAAGAGGGGAAGAGTGCATATTTCTGTACCCACATATGCAGGCTGAACCCCCAGAAAATCTTCAAGGCAAAGACCGAAGCAAGTAAAATAGTCACTCAGGTGTCACCAACAGCTCATTTGCAAACATTCTACTTGATGCCAAAGAAAAACAAAAAGCTGAGAATCGGGATGCTTGGTCTGGCAGAACAGAAGCAACTGCCTGATCCAAAACCCACCGAAGCAAGTGAGAATGGGCTTGCACCAGGCTCAAGAGCCCCAGCAGCAACACTAGGAAGTGGGTATTGCGTATTTGCGATCCTCCTTCCTTCCTGGCCTTCAAGTATATTGCCAAAAAACCTTCAGCAGCAACTCAGTACAGCGGTATTTTGGTTTTTCTTTCCTAACAATTTATAAAGAATAGCTCCCATTTCATCCATTGAAATTTAAGTTTCGTTTTTCTAAAACTACATTTTAAAATCTTGCAAGATGACAGACGCTAAGTTTCACACTTCATATATAGCGCCGATAGTCAGAAATCAGACCAGGGACACCACGTTTGGTCTTTAAAAGCAGAAGCAATTAAAAAAAATAGTAAAAACTTCTGCCCTACATGTGCTGTTCCCGTTACATGAAAAAAAATCCTATTTTTGACCATCTTGTTTAAAATCATGTGTCAAGTAAGCTGTCCATCTTTAGCAGACCATTTGATTTTACAAGTGTAAGAGCACAGTTCTTAATAGGAATCAACTATTTAATTTTTGAGATTAACCTTTCTAGAATCGTGATTCGACATGGCAGCAAAGAACACTTGAAACCAAAGTGACTGCTAGTGGACACTCAAATCTACAAATTCACTGCTTGTATTTTTAATTAAAAACCCAGACTTCTCATTCCCATTACCATTTCTTAACATCAGTTTTGAAGCGCTTCATTTCTGTAGCCTTCGCTGAAGGGGATGCCGAGGGAAACCGCGGGACGGCCCCGTCGCGGTGATGCTGCGCGTTCCCCCGAGCCGGACTGGCTGGCGGAGCCCGGCACCGCCGTGATGCTGCACAGCCCGTTTATGTTGTTCAGCGCTGATGAAGAGTGGCAGCGGAAAGAGGAGCAGAGGTGGTTTGTATATGAGCTTATTTTCACTAGTGTTGGGGAAAAACAAAAAACACCCTTCACCAGTGATGTTATTAAGCTCTTGTCAACCTACAAGCACTTCCCAGCGAGCGCTGCTGCACCTTTGTGTACTTTAAGAAGAAGGGGGGGAAATCATTCAAAACTGGCAGCCCGGCGCGACGGGTGCTGCACGTCCCCCGCCTTTCCATTCTTTACCGTGCCAATTAATCTGAACCCGACTGTCACCTTGACACCCATCGGAGACGCTCAGATCCAGAAATAAACTGATCAAATATGCAATAAGCGGTCAAGCAGTGTCCCCCACAGGCAAAGAGAGACTGGACTCTCTGTTTGTAAGCGATGCTCAGCAGCCAAGATGCTCTCTCCTCTCTCAGATCCGAGAGAAAGGGGATTCTCTTCACCTTCACAATGTAACAATAACCAAATTTAGCTTTAGAAAACACACTACATTAAGTAAGAGACCTAACGGTAGTATACTTGTCCATTTTTTAAATTAAATGATGTTCATTAAAGGAACATCACCTCCCCATAATTAATTTTGCTTTGAGAAGGAAAGAAAAAAGCTACAGACAATTAATGTACCATGCAAGCTCCAGTAGATGCTCCATATATTTTCTCCCTACGACCACCCCTCCTCCCTAACAGCATCTCTGCTCATCTCCCTTCCACTTCTGAATGCAAGGACCGAGTTTTGGCAGGGAAGCCACACAATACCGCACAGCAACCCCCCGTCCGCTTCCCCCAGCCTGACAGTTTCAATAGGGTCACACGTTCACGTATTGATATCTGCAATCATATTTCTCCACTTCCCAACTCAGAGATCCAGGAAAACGTGTCACTGTTGAAGACACCCAGACAATGAAATCAATGGGGTGGTGACGAGTCTTTACAGAGTAACATTCCCCCTGCACCGAGATGAATAAAAAGAATTTGGGCTGCAGCGGCACGGAGGCAGGGAAGAAGGCGAGTTTCGGTTTTGGTTTTTACGTCGTCGTGTGCCTTTTTCCTGAAGATTTAAGCCTGACAGGAAGAACAAGAACACATGGCTCATGAGCCAAAAATGGGAAAGTAATCACAAATAAAATAAGATTATTCTTCAGCTGTGAATCAGTAGAGAGCACTTCCTACAGGCCAGCACGCACAAGACAGTGACACATGTAAGGTCGCAGAGTGATAAAATCAATAATTCCCCAAGCAGGGAAGAAGAGCCTAGTGGTTTCAGCAAATGACACAAATTAGCCCTCTCTCCACAGCTGTGTGCAGCTCTTTTGGAAGTCTTCAAGAATGAAACCCTCCTCGCCCCAGGAAGGCAACAGAATCCGTCCCCGCGCCTCTCTGCCCCTCTGTTTATAGAGACAGGGATAAGGATGCAGCTCAGAGGTGTTTGCTTATTTTATCAAGCAGCAAATTGATTGTAGCTGCTGGATAGAAGCACTGACATTTCATAAACTGCACAGAAGGATTTTGCTGACACAACTCCAAATAAGTCTAATTTGACTAAACTAACCGACTCCTCTGGAAACACCTACAGATTTGCCACTACTTTTACTAACCTGAACTTTCAGGACCTTGTCTCCTAAACATGTAAGTATTGGCTAACAAACATAGCCTGACTTGAGAGCGATTAAATCAAATGGCCTTAAACCCCCACACTTTTAGCTCAAAGTGGCATCACGCTGTATGGAAGCTGGGGTGAAGGCTGTGAAGCTTAGAGCGCCCTCATGACAAACAAGAGATGCATTTCTCATAGCCAAGCGCGGCACCGTGCCACAGGCACCGAGGAGGAGGAATCCCTTCAGGTGAGAAGCAGGAAGCCATCCTACCCCTACGGAGTTTAAGCTCTCACACGCACGTGTTATCCGCGCTCGGCGTTGGTACCAAGCTGATATCTTTCATGGTTTTTTTTGTTAGTACATCACGCCGTATTGCCAGCACGACAGTCCACAGCTTGGCTGGAGGCTGGCAGGCCGGGGAACGGCTCTGCTCTGCCTCTTCTGCGGGAAGCTCTCCCGTCCCTCTGCCGTGCGCTAGGGCAGACAGGAGAAGGGGAGTTCGCAGCGGTGAAAGAGCCGGCCTGACGATAGGCGAGCGAACCCTCCCGGTCGCTGCCAGCGCGGGAGTCGTCCCCTCGCTAACAGAGCGTTCACCAAAATACTGCTGAAACTCACCGCTGGCCCAACTCCCTGCCAGGCTTCCATTCTTGGAAGGCTCACGGGGGTGTCCGGGTTGTGCTGGAGACGGTAAGTGTTAGAAAGAGGCAGTTTCACTTCTTTTAATGCTTCTGCACAATTTAGACCACTGTCTCAAACCTTGTGTCCAGGCAAGACCTCACTGGAGCCCAGAGAGCTTTGCCCCTTCAGGTGGAGGCAGGCCAGGCCCTTCCCCTCCCCACAAGCATGCCGAAAGCTAATCCCTCCCCTTCCCACACATCAAACCAGGCCTTTCAGATAGCTGCATTTTTGAAAAACTGTTTGTGTAATGTATGAAGACTAACTTGGATTCATGAATATTTGATTTAATATACATTTATTTCCCCTAAAGGAAGATACATTTTATTTAATACTGATTGCAGTTCTTATTACCTTCCTAAACCCAGCACACCACTCAGCATTCCAATTACGCCAGCATGCTACAGTTATGGCTGAGAAAGCACTTTCATTATAAGCTTCTGTTTTTAGACACTTGTAAAACTCCCACCATTACACGCTCTTCCCCCACCCCCTCCTGCAAAATAGTCCTTTTCGCTGAAGATGCTCAAGCCCAGACAGAGCAAGACTTAAACCTGGTTGAATCAAAACTTTGTATGCATGTTGATTTAAATGCAGGATCGAGCACAGATATCTGGCAACAGCATCTGACTAAAAAAAAAAAAAAAGAATGAAAGAAAAATTAAAGCCTCGCTGCTGAGTTTACATTGTGGTAACCGCTTGAAGCGATTTTAAATCTGGACCAGCTTTAATTCAACCATGCAACAGGATGCCGAGCGCCTAACCCTCTGTACAGCAATGCCTACATCCCCCCTGGTTGCTCCGACACTTGATGGAAGCCCTGGATATGGCGCACAGAGAGAAGAAACAGAAGCCCAACAGCTCCTATATTTCCCCCCCCTCCCCAAAGCTCACATTTGTTGAAGAAATCCCACCTCTCTCGGGAGATCAACTGCATTTATGGAGCAGAGTTACTGCTAAAGAAGAGGCAACACTTCTCAAGTGACATTTTGCCTAGTGTCTTTATGTCCCTGGCTGGGATGCTAAGCATTCAGACTCACACTGCGGCCCTCTAGGATCACCTGGCTGATTTAGGACAGCTGTGGACTTCTTCACAGAAAAATACTTCCCACCTGTTATCTTCATGACTGCAGTCAATCTCAGCAGCCAACATTTGGAAGAGAGTTGGTTGGCTGGTTTTACAGCTTAAATGGTGCTAAAAAGAAATAGCATAGGTCATTCGACTTCCTCTCACCCGAAGTGTTACAAAGCACTTTGTAATGTATCCACCAGCTTCAGCGGAGACTTGCAAGAGTCCCTTCATCAGCTGCCAAAATGCAGCCGTTTCGGAGGTGAAAAACCAGCCGCTCTCAGACAGAATCAAACAACATTTCAATGGAAGCCTCAGAAGTATTACTCATCCAAGTGAAATGCCTACATGCACTTAGACAGGGCAGGGGGTGGGGAAGCAATTAGGGATTTTTAAATTCCAAGCAGGACAAAGAGTTAAAATACGAGAGACCGCTCTGGCAAAGCGTGCCGGGGAATTGTTTGAGGGCCACAAGTGGCAAGGAGCTCCATTCTGCACAGCGCTGCCGCCTGGCAGGCAGGACAGGGCCGAGATGAATAGGAATGCTGATTACTTCTACCAAAGCTCAGGAAATGCTCTCCGATCTCATTGAAGTCTCCGGAATAGTATAATTGGTTCAATTGTCTAACTCAATCCATATCTGCAGCAATCTATTGTCCTTCCTCAACCAGCTCTTGCTGCACGTATTCTGTTGCAGCCCCCCTCTACACAAAGTGTCTATCCCATATTATATTCAAGATTAGATAAGTGGTGTATTGCTTTGTGCTGTAATGTGTTACTGTTTCATGCTGGGATGTGAAGAAAAAAAAATGCAAACAAACACTGACCGAAGGGGAAGAAAGGGAGGAAAGTAGGCAGAGAAGCAATTTGTTTTGAAGCTTCGTTACTCTCTTCTAATAAATATAATTTTCAAGAGGTTATGATCTGACTACTTGTTTAGATGATAGAGGAGTTGGGATGCACAGGTGAAATACGCAACACGCACCAAACCTGGCTGGAAAACTGAAGGGCAGGAGAAGCCTGGGAGGGGGGGAAGTCACCTGCAAAACCTTGTCACAAACTCAGGCCCCATTTGGGACTCTGCTGTTCCTCCTGCTGTAGGAAAACAACAACGGGGGGGGGGGGGGGGGGGCGGAGGCCGCGCG
>VZTL01073465.1:70795-108919 GCA_013400535.1 Scopus umbretta | reverse complement strand
ATCCTTGCCCCGAGGAGTTCACAATTTAAACTACAGCAGAGTACACATATAGCAAAAGCATTGCTAGGTCAGGATGATGATGGAGGGATCAGCTGCCAAGCCAGGAGCCGCCAGTATTTGCTGTGGCTAGCAGGAACAGCGAGTGGCTAGCAGCTCTGAGCCACCCGCCTCCACACCCCCGTAAGGGCAGCCTGACTCAGCACGCGCGCTGCAAGTAGCGGCTTTGCTTCCCCTACGTCCCCCTCTCGGCACATCGCTCCTTTCTTTAATGCTCATTATATTCCAGGCAGAGCCCGGCCAGCAGAACAGCACATATTTACCTAACAAAACCCTGCAGCATCACACGCCTCCCGGCGTGAGTTCTGGCTACGAACAGCAGGCAGATAAACCTCTCCTGCTCCGCGTCCCTAAGCCGGTGCTTTGGACACCTCCTCTCGCAGGAATTGAAGCGTGCAGGCTGAGGTTGTGCTCAATAGACAAGCAGAAGCCCTTTGCACTTTCACCAGCGCCTTTTATCCCAGTACTTCATAGCGCTTCAACAAACATAGATCAAACCTCCTCTGCCCCTCTCCTGGAGAGCCACAAATCTCCCCGCTGTACAGATTGGAGGACCAAGCACAGAGAGATTTAAGGCCGAATCCCATGAACTTCAAGCAAGGGAGCTCATCTCCCCCCAGATGCAAAGCCTCCAGCTGTCCCCGAAAGAGAAGGGGTGGCCCAGCCTCCGGGGACAGCAGTGGCCAGAACCATGCCCGGGATAAGGGCTCCCTCTCCCGTTACAAGAGCCTGCGACCTCTGCCTTTGGGTAAAGCCTCAAAGGCCACGTAAAAATTCCCAGGTAGCTGAGAGGACACTGGGGAGGATCGGGCCTCAGGTTAGGAAAGCATTGCCAATGATTGTTCCAAGACCGGGGGATCCCCAAGTAGTTCTTAATCAGAGCAGGTATATGGAAGGAAGGAGATGCTCAAAATCATCATCTCCATAGGGCAGCACGGCCAGGGTGAAATGTCAGCACGTGCGGGTTCATTTGAATTCCCAGGACCGGTACCAGCACAAAGCTTTGGATGGCCAAATCATTCAGAGGATTAATTCAGTGTTTACTTGCAGCCTTTTTCCTATTGCCATAGCTCCTTCGCGTTGTGCACAAAAACACCCCATCGTCTTTGCTTCTTCGAGACTTCTGTCATATGTTACTGTCTGGCAGGGGGAGGAGGGAGGCGTGGGGCAAGACAAGTGCGCTTCCTCCTACAGCCCTCGTGTCAGTTGGAAATCACGGGCCCCAGCCCTAGCCCCGAACACGGATATTTCCTGCCTCTTGGCTCTGCCTATCAAATCATTATTAATCTCTCTGGCCTGTGTATATTCATTAGATAAACACTGAAACGGTGATGTTGTTTATTGTCTGCGCTGTACACATCATAACCCTGGGAAGACAAGATGAATTTGACAGCTAATGTAAAAATTACAGCAGGCAATACATCTTAGATTTGGGTGGAACACCAAGATGAGAGTTAATCAATAAAATCCTAACTTAGGTGTTGTATGAAATGGCACTTCATTCATTATTAGGAGTTGGTATAAAACATGATTTACTGGTTTGATATATTGGCCCTTCACCTTAGGGACCTATTTTCAAATCCAGTCCAGTCCAAAGTGACGAAAGATCCCTCTAGCCCGAGGGCTTGGAAAGGATACTGTTGCCAGAAATTTATGTGAGCTTGCTTGTAATACATGGTTTGTAGGCAAAGGAATGGCACACGGATGCTGGAGGGGTTAAGCCCAAGCCAGCACATCCACTGAAAGTCAGACGCTTCCTTTAAAAACCATGAAGTAAAACTAAACAAGTGGTGGGCATTTCTTTCCCTCCTCACGGATTGTACCCAATCCCTTGACAGCAAGCGCTGTATCACAGCTCTTAGACTGCTTTCCATTTTCATTTGCTTTCCTCCCTGCCTTATAAAGCTCCCAGGAAGAGGTGCATACATTTTTTTTTTTTTTTTGTAGATCTCAACATAAAAGGCACCTTCTAGCCCCTAAGCAAAGTTGCACGTGTTATAAACCCATCGGGATAGGGCGTCTCAGGCACTGCCCAGTCCAGATGCTCCAGAGGGTCTCACCACTTCCCAAAGGAGTCAGATTTGCATTTAGATGATGTCTACCTGGCGTTAAACTCCAACACAGGAGATAAGCTCCAGCGCTGCACCACGGCCTCCTAGATGTCACAGATCTCTCAAGGAAAACCATAAAAAAAAACACACCATCACAAAAAACAGCTCTGCATTTATGAGATCTGAATCGGTTACCTTTTGAGTTGCTGGTTAAAATACCTCCTTTTCCTCTTCCACCCTAACAAAGGACATTTTTACTAGGTAGGAAGAGGCCCATATTTTGTAGTGGTTCATTTCTTGTGGGGAAAACAAGTCATACAACCAGGAATACTGGCCCCTTTCTCCATACTTAAGTATTAAACCCCACTGAATTCTCCCAGTATTTTTAAAGCCTTATTAACACATTAGCCTATGCTATAGCAGCTGCTGAACCATTCATACTTGATTTTGAAGGCTGTTCCATGTAAATAAGACTTTGCTCCTACAAAGAACAAGTTTAACTATAACATTAACTATAATACCCCAAGAAAAGACCTCTTGTGGAGCTGCTCTGCCATGGAGCTCCTTTATCTCCGTTCCCCTGCTGCTCCAGGAAAGACAGTGTGGAGACGCTCACATGCTCCTAAAAGAGATCCCAAGCACCCTTGAAAATTAAGTGTTTTCTTTCACACACACACATCCCCCCCACCAAAATCCCTGCAGTTTTTGCATCAGGGTGCTGTACCACTACGCACAGCAAAAACTCAATCCTTGTACAATACTTCAAGAAAAAAACAACTTTAATAATTCATAGAGAAAAGACATGGTAGCGCAGCCCATCCTCCCTGCTCAAAAGGCACAGAAACCAGTGGTTTGCTCTCCTGCTGTCTTTTTACAATCAATTGCTCCATGAGACCTTGTACAAAAGACCTGGCTCAGGTGTCCTATGAATCTAGTAGCCATCACAGCCCAGTAAACCTGAATGAGAAGTGGAATGATTTAGATGCTAATGACTAATGGAGTGATATCTGTCTGTGCAATTGGCAGCCATGCAGGAATAGCAGTGAGCTTTCTCAGGTCTTGTCTGTGCAGGGAGAAGAGAAAGATCCCTTATCGCATTTTATAAGTTTGCATTTATAGGGCAAATAAAATAGAGCATTTTTAAAACCAGGAAGCATTTCGGAGAACAGATTTCCCCCTCCCCCCATATAAAAATCACAGATAGAATTTAACTTTAAATACTTTTCTGGCTGGTGGGGGGGGAATCAATTGAACTGATTACCTTGTTGAGCACCAGTGAAGATTTTAGTTGCCTTTGTAATTGCACTTTTTCCTTGCTGGCTTTTAAACATAAAAGGAAAGTGACTTTACTGCTGTAGTAAAACCATGGGCCCTAGTCAAAGTCAACAAAGCAGAATATTAACCCTCTCCGTGCTGTTTCAGTTCCACAGGCACCTTTCCAAGTCTTGCTGCTCAAAAGATCAATGGCAAATTTCTCACGTGCTTTAAAGACAACACTTTTTTAATTTCAATTTTTTCCTCCCCCTACCAAAGCCCAACAGCTAATTGTGCCAAGCTCCTAGAACGGACAAGCTTCAAGGACCTGATCACTGCTCACTGTAAGCAGTAAAGTGGCTTCCACTGAAAAGAAGAGGCTGTGTATCAGGTTCCTAGTGACTGCAGGCGAGGTGGATGGAAGACAACTCGCTGCTGTTGAACGGTCACCCTTTTCTGTGAATCAGCATCCCTTCACGTACCAATGATCTGCACCTTTTCTTGTTGCTTTTCATTTGCAGTGCCGTGGTTTCAGGAGCTACTGGGACCTGCATTCAGATGGCCTCAGCACATTGAGTCAGAAAGGCGGAGGTGGTCTGCCACCTGAGTGGAAAGCTCTCGGGCCCTACTGACCTGCCAGAGGTCACCCTACGCGCTCTGGCAGAAAGGAAACTCTCCCATCAGTCAGTTTAAAACCTGTGTCCTGATGGACGGCTACAAAGCTACTCATCTGCTGGAAGTACCATCTAAAACTCTGCATAGCCCTATGGGATTAGATCAATACCAAAGGTTTTTAGGTCAATACTAGTTCTCAGGTTGGTATAGACAATGCCAGCAGCAAGATCTGCCCTTGGCAGACTCCACAGACCATTGGCATTAGCACCTCCAGCATTCTCCCCTGCTCTAGCAAAGAGACAGAAACTGTTCAGGCCAAGCTGGACTGCTCCAGCCTCCCTTGCCTCTCCCTCCTCCCCGGTTCGCCATATCAGTGCGCCTTCAATGCCAAAAGAATTGTCACACTGTCATGCTCGTGAATAAGATTCTGCACATGTCTCTCCTGAGATCTAGATACATTGCTCTCCACTCATAACAGACATGGTTACAAGACAATCAGTTAAAGGGAACAAAAATAGATTTCCCAAACCAAACATCATAAATTCCGTGCCTCCCCCCCTCCTCGTTTAAAACCAGCACAAACTGCAAATGTGAAAGTGACACTTCCGAGGTTTCTGCAGTCCCGCTGGCTCTCCGGATGGGGAGCAGAGCCAGAGGGAGGCAAGGACTGGGGCTGGAGATGCAGCTTCCCTCCAAATAATCATCCAGGAGCTAAATAGACTTTCCTCAGACAGACAAATAGACTAGAATAGCAAAGATCCTGCCATTCAATAACCACTCCTGGTCAGAATTTACTTTGCTTCTACTGTCCTGGATTCTCTAGACAGCTATTTATGTATTTCCCCGCCACCCTAAATCACCACCTCTATTGCAACACTTTTATTGTATCCCTGTTAGCAGCCATAGACTGTCATTTATGTGCAAGACATGCTGCAGATGGCATGAAGGGAATAGCCCCCGACCCAGGTTACGGGGCTGCCTCCAGCCTCAGCCCCCACCGTGGCACAGTGCTCCCACCACAGGGGACAGGACTCTGCAATCCCATCTCACTTGCTGTTAGACATTGTGCCTCAAGACATACTTCCATTGCTATTTTTGGACTCCCCAAGAGCAGCTCAGGCCCCTCTCTGGATACTTCAAGACACAGTGGGGCAGAAATGGTTGAAGTTGCACTTCATGCTATTCAGGGCTCTGTATTTCCATCCACATGGCTTTCTAGAGCAGATAAGATCTATACACTTAAACCTGCTAAAACCAAATCCAACTAAACCCACAGTGCCCAGATTTACCATAGTTACAATCTCAACTAGCTGGCCCTCCTCTAACAGTTCCTCAAAGTCTACTGCAGTTGTCACCGAAACACAGCAAGCAATGAAGGGGTATCCTGATTTTAGCTGGGAAGGAGTTAATTTTCTTCCCAGTAGCTGGAAGAGTGCTGTGTTTTGGATTTAGGGTGAGAACAATGCTGATAACACACTGATGGTTTAGTTGTTGCTGAGAAGTGCTTACACTAGTCAAGGGCTTTCCAGCTTCCCATGCTCTGCCAGGGGCACAAGGAGCTGGGAGGGGGCACAGCCAGGCCAGCTGCCCCAACCTGCCCAAAGGGCTATTCCATACCATATGGTGTCATGCTCCGTATAGAAACTGGGGGGAGTTGGCCAGGGGGCAGCGATCGCTGCTCGGGGCCGGGCATCAGTCAGCAGGTGGTGAGCAACTGTATCACGCATCACTTGTTTTGTATATTCTTTTTTACTTTATTTCCATTATTAAATTGTTCTTCTCTCTGCCCAGAAGTTCTCACTTTCACTCTTCCAATTCTCTCCCCCATCCCACTGGGGGTGGGGGAGAGAGCAGCTGTATGGTCCTTGGTTGCTGGCTGGGGTTAAACCAAGACAAGAGGAATCGCTGTGGAAGTGATGGAGATCACACCATTTGAAAGATTTCAAAGCTTGTTCTGGGACTGACAAGGAAGCATGGTAGACACTTGCTAAACTCACAGTTTGCTCTCACTCCATAGAACAGGGCTGTTGTGAAACCTAATCTGCAAAGCACTTGGTGGGCAGGAGATCAAAGGTGCATCTACTAAATGACTTCAGTGGTTTTGTCTGGGCAGGAAGCAGTCGAGTCAACAGATTTTCCTTAGTTCCTCACTTCTCCATTGGGCTGGTCCAAAGCACCTTAAATGTTTTGAAAAGCCACCGTCCCCTCCTTTCCCACAGCAATTGATCAGATCTCCTATTTGCCTTCTAAAGTGCCCCACCTGGCAGATCCACCTGCCAGCATTCACAAGGGCTTGTAGTACACTGGATCTTCTAGATCTGTTCCCCGGATGTCCATGCACAAGCTCAATTACTGTCCTTCCACGGAGCAGAGAACAGACTGGTGGAAGAAATCTTCCTCTTGTAGAAGAGAATATACGAGGAATAGACAGGAACAAGTTTGGCTTTGTATCCGAGCTCACCCCAATGCCTGTTGCTTTATTGTCTGCTTTCAGATGGGCAAAGGTAATGACGTTATTCACAAAATCAGGCTTTGGGCCCATAGCCAAATTGTCCAGTTGGCTTCAGAAAGAAACCAAAAAGCACCAGCTTACTCATGCAAACTGGCCCAATGTCAATACACAGTGAACAAAAACCAAGAGAAACAACAAACAAAACCAATACGGACAAGCCTTTATCAGTTAGCTTACTGCACACAACCCCTTATTAAACTAATGATCATTAAAAAAAATTGAGTGAAAATACCTGGAAAACAACTGCCCTCAGATACATGCACAGATATCAAACATCAAAATAAATAACCCTAAAACAAAGGAACCGAGATTCCAAAACTATTTTTGAAGAAAATTGATCTTAGGGAAAAAAAAATTCTATTTTGCATGCCAAAATTATATCTGATGTGTTGTGCTATACACATGAACACACACAGAGGCACAGTAATCGGTTAGTACGTTCAGGAGTACCGAGAGTTGCTCTGTATTTGGAATAAGCCCTGCGTTCTGGCTACAGCAAGTCAAATAATTATTTTTGTAAGAGGGAGAGAGAGACAGAATAGTGCATACGTGCACACATACATTATCAAGCACCTTCAACATGTGGGTTTAAACACAGGAAAAAAAAAACAACACAGCAGACTGAATTCTTAGCTTAGTGAGAGGAACAAAACACCTACACAAATTTAAACTAAAAAATACCAAATTGAAACCTGTTCTTAGAACTGCTGACAAAATAATCGTCCAACGCGCATTTAAAACGTCAGCGTTATTCACTTTGCATTAGTAGCTCTCCGTTCCGACCTGACCCAAGCTTCGCAGGTGGGCCTCACGGAAAAGCAGGCATCAGCCAGGAATGGTTTCTAAAGAGTATCCGGACACACCAACGTGTTTAATGCCATGCAAGCCGTTTACACGTCGCCTCTTCAGCGCCAGAATCCCCCTGCACGCAAGCCTTGTGCTCTCCGTCCTCACGCTGTATGCCTCTGCCCTGGTTCTGACTGAGGATTTAGCTCCTTGTTGTCAGAGGATGAATGTTTTTATTCTGTTTGCTCCCAGGCCAGTATCAAAAGCTCCCAGTACATGGGTTAACCAGATGATCCTTTAATACACAAAGGACCCCCAAACAGCTTAACCTTAACCCATCCGTAAAGATTCCACCCAGCCTGCTAATGCTGTCCTGAATCGTGTTCTCTATTATTACATCTGAAATCCGTTAAAATTTCACACAATTTCCTGCACAGCAGTGTATATAATAGTGCTGGGAGCCAATATGTTTCTATAATTGGGCCTGTAGTGGGGCAGAGTCCAAAGCAATTAATCCAGCCTCCTTCCTTGTTTGCGCCCATATAAAGCTGACAGGGTAGAGAGTAATTGGAAGTGAGCGGCCTCTATCCCCTACTTTAAATTAATATTTTCCTGTTCTGATTTAATTTCACCCGGTAACAGTGACACAAAGACACGCCATGTCAAGCACTAAGTAATCTGCAGCAGCTGCCTTAGGAGGAAACTTTTATTCATCAGTAATATACTGACCTGTATATCACTCCACATACAGTACACAATATTCCTGTCAAACAGACAGCTGCATTTAACTCTGTATAATAAGCAGAGATGGGAGAAAGAAAAAACTATATATAGCATATATATACAGTCTTATAGATACGTGCATGTGCACGGAAGATACAAAACAGACAGAGGAATTTAATTAATCATGAAAAATTCAGCTTTCCAAGGGGGNACAGGAATTTATTTAATCATGAAACACTCAGCTCTCCAAAAGGGGGGGAAAAATTAAATGGTAAATATAAAAAACATGCTAATCAGCAGAGCCAAGAATCCATGCAAATGAAAAGCCAGAAGTAATGGCCAAAACACCCAGGCCATTAAATCAAATCACTGAGAAAATAATGGCTAAACTCTCTCTTACTTGTAACACTCAATTTATGTAGTCAATATGGCTCTGAATGAATGAGTGAAGGTACTAAGAGCACAAATCTAAATTCAATATACATATCTTAGAAAAATCCCCAGCGCACGCGCTCGCACGCTGACAAGCCATATAAAGCGGACACTGCTATTGCACGTGGTATGGAAGCAAAAAGAAAACCGGCTTCATTTAAGATGATTCCCTCTTTACCCGAGACAAAATATCTAAATATACGTAGATTATCGTAACAAGTCCACAGCTGCAAAGGAATTTACGGGAGCCTGTGGCAAACTGGGACCAGTCAGGACTTGGGAAGAAGAGAACCGAGGCCCTTCTCCCCACACACACGAGCTGCTATTCCTTGAACTAAGCTGTGATCACCCTTAGCTGTGAGCTGCTGCACAAGGTCCAGGACACAGGGACGCACATCTTCCAGCCTAGTAGTAAACAGTAGAGCTGGTTTGCATTTCGATACATGGTATATCCATACACAATGGCTAAAAAGAATGCAATTTTTTTTTTTTAATACCTAGATAGACTGCTCACACACGGGCCAGAAGCAGGACCTTAGGCGCGAAGCAGCGTTGATGGAAACAAGTTTTTTATTTTACAAATAAATGGGGGTGCTTAGTGTTAACCCTCAGATTTCTTTTCACACTCATTGAGCGAAGTTTTTGAGAAAATTTGAAGGTAACAGCTGCTTTCCACCCAGGCTACATTTAAACTGAGAGGCAGAGAAGGGAGTGTCACGCTGGACACCACCACGGCCACGGACACAGCTGGTTACAGTTTCCCTGAGCAAAGACCTCCTGGCCCAAGGCACGACGACGCTCACTGTTAATACTCAGCACGCTCAGCAGCTCTCTGTATGCTTGGGAATGGCAGGGAGCCCCAGAGGACCCATCTGTAAGATGAAGGATCTTGTGCGCCTTCAGCCCCCATGGATTCAAACACCTCAAAGTGGAGATCATAGTTCACAAATTGATGCTCGATATGCAGCCGGGAGTGGTGACATCCAAGTTTATCAGTGATACAGCAGGAGCTGCGTGAGGTTTACTTGCAGAAAAGTGTCGTCTCAGGAGACTACTGAGGGACATGGTAGCTTAGCCCTCTGTGGATCAGCAGCTTATTTCCAGTTGCTTAAATTTTCTCCTCTTCTCTTGTTCTTGATTCCATTGGATTTTCTTCCTACTCGCTAGTATTACATTTTCATTTACAGGCAATATGCTTAGGCCAGAGATGATCACCAGCACTGGTAGCTAGATATAGAGCTGACACAGGGGCCTACCTCTAAGAAGTCCCCTGCATCGGAGCACAGCTAAGCTGCCAGATGATCCTCCAGCAGCAGCCGTAGCCCCACAAGACCCCATCCGCCTCCCATCCGGGAGCCGGGGCCATCGGACATCACTACCAGCTATCAAGGTATCATCGCTTGCTTACAGAAACGGTTCCTGCCTTTGCACGGACTTCACTTTCGGAGATACTCAAAGCCCTGTGATCAGCCATCTCCCCAAGAAACTGCATCACTTCTCTATAGCCATGTTCATGAGAGGCAGGATTACCTTCGCAGCTTCAGCACAGCTTTCACCAAGAACAGATAGACCCCCCCCAGAATCCCAAAACCATTGACTTGCAAAATCCTGTAGAACTTAAGTATTTGGCCCACAGCTGGGGACACCCAAAGCTCTTTGCACCCAAAAGGCTTGTGCCCATGCCAGCAGCAGTAAGGTGCTAATTTTGCAGGAGCAAGGAGGTTTGGTTCCGCACCTGGTTAGCTCTGCTACAGCCTATTTGTTACTGCTGCTCCCATCACCTGCCAAATCCATTTACACCATCCGAGATTTCTAAATCTGAGCTTGGTTTTGCAGCCAAATGAAAAAAGCTTTTTCCAAATAACACATGCTTTAAATACAACAGCACACGTCCCATCACGGTTCTGCAACACAGGAAACTCAAGCTGAATAGGTACCATGAAGAAGCAAGCGAGTTACTTAAGGGCAGGGTTGGTTTTTTGCTTTTCCTAAAAAAATCATAACAGAATGACCTGCAGCAGCATCCTTCAGCATCCTGCCTGAAGGAGTGGGCCAGCTTGGGTACTTTGGGGAAAACTGCAGCAGCACTGTAAGATGCAGAGCCAAACTGCTCTAGCCAGGATGGAAACCTTCCTGGTCCAGCACAGCAAGCTGCAGCACGAGGATTCTTTTTATTTCAAAAAAAAAATGCAATGACAATACCAGCAATATATCTAACTACGTGCACCCCTGCTCTCATTCAGCAGTTTGTCTCAAGGCTACACCAAAAGAATCCTAGCCTTTTTACCTTTTTTTTTTTCTTGCTTAATTTTGTTAAATTCTGCTGTCAAAAATAGTAAACAGAAAGCAAATAGATAAAACCAATTCTACTCATTATTTCCATTGATTTTAAGTCTGGACAGGGCTATTATGATGAGTTACAAATTGTCTATTTATAGAAAGAAAAGTTTAAAAAATGGCTAGTTATCCATTCTTGCCCCAAAGTGATGGGCAGCATTATAGCCAGCTGTTACCCCTCACTCCCGAGGTGGCTGCAGTTAGTGGCAGAACAAATGATCCCTTTGTGCAGTTTTGCATAAATGTTTGTCAAGTGTCTTGGGCTTCTCTCACGATGCTGGCTATTAAGAAACAGAAGTAAAATTCCCCAGAGCAGAAGCATGTGGGGGGGAGTTATCCACTTCGGCTAAAATCCTTGTCAATATATTTTTGTCTCGTGAGAGTCCACATGCAAACAGGAGAATAAAAGTCAGCGACACCCATGCAAAGGGTGGTTGCAGCAGAACAGGCAGCTGCAGGGAGCACTTCAGCAATTCTGCGGTGGCACTAACCTTCTTTGGCTGGCAAAAAATGCTGGAGCCAGCATTAAAAAAAAAAAAAAACAACTCAAAAGCTTTTGAGCATCAGCCTTGCAGCCAAGCACACCCAGCACACTTCGATTTTGATGTACAGTTTGAAACAAATCAATAGCAGTATAATAATACTCAGCACGCTGTGTAATTTTTATATCATTAGTTTTCATTTTCCGCTCCCCATGCATCAAAAAACTTACAACGGGCTCGTAAAGTTTATTTAGTATTCCATGAATTCCTAATCAGTTTCATTTCATAATGATTCAGAGCGGCCGTTGCCAGGGCCCCGGTGTCAAAAAATCGATAAAACCAACACACTTTTCCTGATGGCGGCTGCGAAAGGATCTATTGTAGGGGAATTATGATTTATGTCTGGGCTGCACCACGAGCAGCGGCAAGCGACAGCCTGGCTCAAGAGCTGAGATGTTCGCCAATAATGATTTATATGCATGCCTCTCTCCTCCCCCAGCTCTTCTTGCCCCCCTCCCGTGCACCAACGGGGCCCCATATGCCGTGTCGCAGCAGCTTTGGCTCTCGCGCCTTGCTGCAGCTGGGTGCTGCAGACAAATCCCAGCGCGAGGCAACCCTCGAGCCCACGGCTCACCGTCGCTCATGCTGTCCCCACAGCCTTCTGCAGAAGGACAGAACGCCACCGCACTGCCCCAGCAACGCCCCCCCGCCCTGCTCCCCTTGTCCCCAGGCTCTCGTGACAATCTATTCAGCTCCGGCTCCAGATGAGCACGGGGACAGTTCGATTTTCAGCTACGTGCAGAAGGTGCCTATTTATCTTGGGGCACCTATTCTGTCAAGCCTGCCCGGGGTAGGGAGGGTAGTGTGCGAGTGGCTCCGGGAGAGAGTCTGTGCGTCGCTGAGCGTATGCAGACTTGGCCAGAAGAGGGTAAAACGAAGACTGTGCAGGGAGGTAAGGACAGGCGGCACTGAGGTAGTCTAAAAGAAAAGTTAGAGACTTTTAAAGAAAAACCCTTTTCTGAAGGCCGAGAACCCAAAATTGGAGGGATGCGGTTACCCTCTGTCATGTTGCACAACGTCCTTAAAATTCTGTGTTAGGAGGGTGGAGGATGGTTATAACCGGTAATCTGGAAGTTGCTCATACACTACAACGAAGCAGTAATGTACAGAGAAAGCACTGGGTTCTGCTTCATTTAATATGTTAATCAGGTTGGTGGTTCTCCACCAGGGAAAGGGAAGGCCAGAGAAGAGTATTTGAAAACAGAAAGAGCAGGTACAGCTTGTTGTTGAAGTCCTGTTTACAGAAAGGATGAACAGCATCATTTAAACATCTAAATGTATTTATTGAGATGCCCTTACTACTCTTCTCTCATTTCAAGAGAGAGCCGTCAGCAGCAGCCCTGCTCCATCAGGAGAGGGGCCCTGCGCCCTCCTGCCTTCCCTCCCCTCGCGCCGCTCCCGAAGCGGAGGGAGCTGTTGTTGCTCTTTTAAGCACAGTCCTTCAGCCTCAAAGCCACATCCACCTTTCCATCCTCATTTTATCCCATCTATTAAGATGTACAGCAGCATGTATGATTAACAACTCGCAGCTTCTGCCAGAGCTCAGAAGAGGTGAAGGAAGATGTGTTCCGAGTCGCCATGGCGCAACATGGAGCGCCAGAAGCTTACGGCGCAGCCTGCTCAATTATGCCAGTTGACAAAGTAGATTAGTTGTTTTTTTCCTATAGCAGAAATAGCCTGCTTTATTACGTGCATTAGGCAAGAGAGGGAAGAAAAGGGGGAAAAATATTAAGAAAATAATCTAGTTGAGTTGCTGACCAGAAACAAGGAGGTTCGCGTCCAGAGCGCCGTTGCTTTTGCCTTGAGCAGCAGACAATGCAATCACTCGTACTTTAAAGCCGCTAGTCATCACATAAGAAATGCTCAACTTTGGGGGCTGGTTGGGGGAAGGGGTGCACGTAACCTTCTACGAGGACGATTCATGCAAAGCATCACCTTCCTTCCCTCCATCTGACAAGCTGGAACATTGCCTGGAAACTACCGCAAAAGAATTCTGCACAGAGCAAGACAGCCACACACAGACACAAGCAGCTACTGCTCCTGCTCAACTGTTTTACAGCAGTCATACTTGGAGAAAATGAGGAGGTTATTCCCCCCCACCCTTAGCTTTGCCCACAGAATTGCCTGCAGGCAGCAGGAGAAGCTTTTGAACAACCCATCCGTCCCCCAAGTGCCAGGCTCACTCCCCACACAAACTCTTGGGCTGTTTATCCTCTGTTCCTTGCAGTGGGAAAGCAGATTATCCAGGTACAAACAGTCCCTAAAACTCAGCTGCTTACCATTATCTTCTCAATACAACTACTATTTCACCTCCCTGACATTCAACAGGAATGCTAAACCATTTCACTTAAGTAACACCTGACTAAGACTATTACTATATGCTCCACGATTGGCATATTTTCCCTTTTAACTCAGCAAAAGGACCAGGACAGCACAGCACTGTATTAATGTCAGCATGAATTTGCCTGTATCAATGGTAAAAATGTTATTTTGGACACTCTGTACAGTTACGACAGGCCAAATTCATCAGAACAGAAGTCAAGGTTCACTGGCGCTACGGTATTAATTTGACAGACTAGGGAAAACGGACATAAGCCACACACTCAGCCCTGTGCTTCCTGTGAAAAAGTTAAAAGGATGAACAAATTGACGTTTTAAAGTGAGTGTGTAAGTATTAGAAATTGTGCCTTCTGGATTTGCATCATCCTATCTTTAAATGGATCACATTTGTAAGGTTTTTCTCTGTCAAAATACAGATCTGAAATTTTCTTTTAAAAATAAAGCTGAGACTCACACCTAGCTTGCTCGTCACCTAGCTCTAGGTCTTCCAGTCAAACATTGCTTGGTCTTTCTATAAATACATTTAGTTAGAAGGTTGAAAATTAGGTATTCAGTACGAGCTCTTCAGCAAGCCTCTAGTAAACAAAAGGGAAGTTTAAGTTGGAATTATGCCACTTGGTTAATAACAAGCAGTTATGATGAGATGATTCAATAGCTTGGGTGAAATGAAGGTCCCAGCGCTAGTATTTCATCCATTTATTTACATATGTCATGTTCACACACACACATTCACTCTGTTTGCAGATTACCTCAGAGGATCAAAGGTTGAGATCCAAGCTTCTCTTGGTCTCCCTCCTCCAGTATAAACAAAGTCTTGGTAAATTAAGAGTACATCAGCTAGGAAAGCACTCCGAGACACCTAAGCATGCTGGTGTTCTTACCTGGGGAGGACTGAAACACAGCATCCTCTTTAAGAGGAAGATACAAAAAAAAAAATCATTATACATTTTTAGTACTTCCCTTAGTCTTTGACAGAAATTTGCTACCAGCATGAAGCTGAGTCCAAGAGAAGTAATTAGCCACCAGCTTGTAAAACGTATAGTCTTTTTGAAGTGAAACAACTGATTTATTTATTTTTAAATTAGGCTGATGAATCATGGTGCTTTAGAGAAACTTAAGTGACATAGGAGGTTTTGTACAGCCGATCACGAGCAAGTTTCACTATGTCTTCTCTCCAGCTGAATTCGGATTACACAAATGAAGTCCAAAGGGAAGAGGAGATCTCGTGCCAAGTTCAGAGGTGAGAAGTAGTAAGATGGAGCCTGCACTCAATAGCAGTGGAGGAAGGTAGTTCAGTGGAGAAAGATGCATAAAGTGGTGAAAGGAATGAGGATTAGACTCTTGCATTTCATGACAAGGGCTTCTCTGCAGCTACATACTCCTCCTGTTCCACTCACGGTTCACTCATGCCTGCCTCCAAGACGTTGAGCAGTAACTTGCTCAGCAAGGAGCCCTACAAAAGGCACAGGTTCTTAACAACCAGTTGCGACTCCCCATGAGTGAAGGTAGGAGAACTGGGCCAGCAGACAGCACGCACCCGCACATAGATAACTTCTGCAAAAGAAGGTATAGACCTACTTTTATCACCTTTGAATTTAGCCTAGGAACTACTGGCTAGAGTCATTAAGTCCTGCAGTCTTATTTACAAGACATTTTTTAGACAAAAAGACATGTATGGACAACATAATTACATTTTGGTTAGCATAAGTTAGCAATTTCAGTACAGCCACCTTAAAAAGCAAATAGGGTTTCCTTCCCCTCAAAAAAGTAGACCCTGTTTGGAACTGCACTTTTGTCATATGGGGGAAAAAACAGCTAAAATATTGAGATTTAAGGGAAAAAAATAATCATGGGTTTATGTTCACAGGTTCCTGTGAATATTTTCAGCATATTTCACCATATCATTGCACGGTGGGCTCTGTTCATGCTGCCAGAATGGATGTTCCATCATTTCTATAGTGGGCCTGTGTGACATTCATTAAGTGCAGCTACAAAGGGAGAGGGTTAAACAGCGCGGCCTCTTTTCTCTGATTTGGTCATACATCAGCAAGCGCTCCAGGTTAAATGCCCAGAATACCGCAGCAGATGGATAGGGAGAAGGAGAGCGGCAGATACTTCACCCCACACTACTTAACCCAGGGAAATGAGTCTCGGAGTCGGTGTCATGGTAAAATATGGAAGCTCACTCAGATAATGTGCAGTTGAAAATATTTTTCCCAAGCCTTTACAACTGACTGCACGTTAAGATACCACATACCCCCTTCTGCAAACTGCCAGCTCACTCCGGCAATAGTAGCTATTTTTGTGTGTAATCTATCTTTATTGACTATCAAATAAGAATTTTAACCCATAGTGCAGTCAGTGATACGATCCCAGAGCACTTCTTCACCTCTCATTTCACCCCAAGAGAAACCGTGCACTGCAAAGTTTATTTTTCCTTACCCAAAGTCCTTATGAGATAGTTAAGAGTGGACACTTGCTACTTTAAAGTTATCACCCTGTGCTGTATCCGTGTGTGGAAGAACAGGTCACACAGTCACCTGTGTTTCAGGAGCGCTCCGGGACCTCCAGCCCTCCCGGCGCCAGGTGTTGCAGGAAGCGGGGTACCTGCCCGGTACCCCCCAGAAGGTGCGCATCTCGCCCGAGATTCCTCTGCACTACTGTTGTATTTCTGACTGCTGTCCTTTCAGGTGTTGATTTTTATTTCCACGGCTGTTTTAATTCAGTCATCTGACAGCTAATGCACATTTCCGATTGCGCAGTGTTCCAGTATTCTGGATTAACCTGGCTCCACAACTGCGTAGTTAAATAATTCTGTAAGAACCCAATGCCAGCGCCTTTTGGAAAATGCACTATTTTTTACAAGGTTTACAAGGCAGGCAGCCAACAGAAAGATGACAGTCCTACCGTTCAGGGTCCCAGAGAAAGAGATCACTTGAAACACATGCTCACCTGATATAAAGCACATACACTTGCACACCTGAGAATCAACAGCAAACAAGCGGCTCACAAGACTATCACCAAGTAAGTGAACACGGGCTTACTGAAGAGAGTCTTATAATCTCTGAAATAAGGCTAAGAAGCAGAGATCAGAGCTGCGTCCTCATGACAGCTAAAGAACTGGTATGATATGTACACTATACGGAGTCAGTCCCTGCACACACAGGTGCCTTCTGTGTTTTATTCAGCAATGACTGATTTCATTCTTCCGTAAAGCTAAGTCTAAAGTTTTACTCTCCTACCTTGCATATAGAAAGGAAGAGCAGGGGTGAGGGTGAAGACGCATCGCTAAGACAACAAGAACAAAGCATTTGGTACTGTCTGCTTTAGTTTATTCTAACCCCCCCCCCCAAAAAAAAAAAGTAAAAATCAGAATCCAGCTAGTCAATGCAAATGAAGACACAGTTAACACATAAAAAGTATTTGTTACATGAGCATACATGCACATATGATCATAAGGCTATGCCAATAATTTGCATTCTGACATGGAGAAATAGCTATTGAGTTGTAACCATAGCCTTTCTTTTCCCTCAATAATCATCATGGAAAATCCAGAGCCCTGCAACATCTATTGTGTTTTTTAATATCTCAGAAATAATTGCTAATCAAAGCTTCATGCAGTGGGGCCAGTAGGAAGTGGATACATGTCCTCAACACAAAATTTTCATGTGAGCTGAAGGAGTGGGAAGATGCAGGGACACCTAATTTCCACCTTGCGATCCAACTCCATCTGATGAAAAAGATTGCCCAGCAGTCAAAAATCAAAGTCACACTGTCCTGGTGAGAGCCGGAACGGTGACAGGTCCTAGCATGCCGGGAGAGCAGGCATGCAAGCAAGTGAAAATTTGGTCTCCACTAGGTGTGGAAAGTCAATGTTATTTGTTTTTAAAGTTATTTTAGCAAACATGTAGTTTTTGTTCTCTTATCAAGACTGATTCAACACACAGGGGTTCTACTATCTTATTAATCTTAACAAGTCTTTTCCTTTATATTTTTTTTTAAATTATTACTGTTCATTAGTCCCAGCTCCGTCAAGAAATTCAGTAGGTTTTCCTGAATCTGTGGCGGTTACAGCAGTTCAGGATTTGTTCCATTCTGGCAGATGAAAAACAAATTTACACAGAAAGAAAATAGTTTAGTGGCAACTCCTTATCACTAAAATAGTTAACATCTAAAAGAATTCTTAAAGCTGAGTAATGCAATACACAATTAACAGCCTGCCTCGCTAATTAGGTAACTCCTTGCAAATGAGGTGGCAATAAGCTGAGCAGCAGGCATATAATACAAAGACAAGGTCTTCCCAAGCAGTTTGCTACTTCTGTCAAAACAACTAGTAACACTCTTCCTTCCCAACCAGCTCTCTTCCCCTGAAGACACCGCTCGGGAAGTGCTGAACACAACATTAACAGAGAAAGGCTGTTGTGCTCCCTGCCCTGCCTCTTGCTTAGTGGCATCCCAGGAACGCTGGGTAGCGTGACTTCTCAGCCCCAGGGTAGCTCCCAAGTCCAAATACGCCATGGAGACCAGTACAGACCTCACTCGCATCCCTAGCCTCACTGGCACAAGGCTGCCTGCAGACACCGGGACCAGTGTTACGGCAAAATTCAGACACAAGCACCTTTGTAATCCAGCCCTTTGCTCTTCCTGCAAGGGCATCTCCCAACCAGATTTTCTATGAAGGGGAAGATTTCCCATATGTTTAAGTGTCATCATGCACTTGCCAGGCAACACACAAAATGATTACGGGACTGGCAAACCAGCATAATAGGAAAGGTGACTTCTGGAGAAGAGAAAGTTAAGCACACATAAACCACATCTCTGGTCATTCCCACGTTGGGGTTCAGTCCATAAACCACATCTCTGGTCATTCCCACGTTGGGGTTCAGTCTTAGAAGCTGCTTCCTTGCTCCTGATCCATCTCCCCATCACACAGACAGGGGCATGGAGCCTCCCACAGAGACAAGCAAGCCGCCCAGAAATCCTCACCCACTTCCATTCAGTCCTTGGTGATGATTACTAGTTAATTATACCGCAACAACACAGAAGCTCTGATGCAGAGAGGCTCCAGGGAAAAAAAGAAACACATAAGCCTCTCTTCCCCCAAACTGAGAACACCGATATCAAGACTAAAAAAGAAGGCTCCAAAGATCAGGCTTTTCCATGCTCTTGTCCAAATGCCTCTCTACCTTCCAGAAAGGTTTCTTCACTTCGCACACCCAGTCTCCCTATCACAACAATTTTAACCTTCCTACTGTCCAGCCCGCTGCCATGTTCGAGTGAACCATTAATGCATCAGAGCATGAACTACAGCTCTCTGCTTAGAGGAGCAGTTTCAGAGACCAGGAACAAATCTCATCAGCACTTAGAAGTGTCTTGCACTCAGAGGAGCTGATTTCAAGCCAACACTCAGTCTTTCAAATATTTATGTTAAAAAAAAGGCATTTAATGGTGACAGTCATTTCTTAATGAAACAGATTTGGAAAATTCAGATAAGCTTAATTTAAGCCTGCTCTTTAAAATAAAGAAACAAAATAGATACATGCAAGCCTGAATAGTAAAGGTACAAGGGAAAAGCAGCCAAAGATGACCACTCAAGCTACAAGAAAGAGCAAGGTACCTTGCTGCCACCAACAGCTGCAATTTTAACAAGCTTTGTAGCATTTAACTCTCATACATCTATTTTTCTGCCAAGGCTGTAAATCTTATATTGCTATTTAAGCTAGAGATAATTCCAGGACTGAAGCGATCTTGGAAAAAAACATGCTTTAAGATAGAAAAGCTGGCACAACTTCTCTTTGTGAAAGGTGCTGCTAAGAATAAAATTAAAGTGAGCAAGGGCTGGAGCTGGACCATTTGTGCCTTCTACTGCCAATACCATGCTTGTGTCAAGGTAACTTATTTCCATGGAGTACCCAATACAGAATCAATAAAATCAACCTTCAGTGGTCTTGAACTTTGCATTGTGTAACGACAATAGCTCAAATTGAATTTTAATTCTTTTAATTATAATGGCGCTCAGAGGCCACATCACAAGAGGATTTTGTTCATCAAGGAAAAGGAAGCCACAACAGCAGCTGGCAAAAGATGTCAACATTAGATATTTGCACAAGTGTATAGAGGTATTCTGGGCTTTATTCTTGACAGAGTAGCCAAAACCCAACTGTCTCTCAGATAAAGGCAAGGCTGCACTTTGTTTTCCAGGGGTTCTTTACAAATAATAGCTGTTTGCTATAAAGAAAAAAGATAAACCCTTAAACTCCATTTATACCATCCTTAAAAAAGAAAAGGGAGGGAAGGAAAGGAAAGGTTAGGGGATTAAACTTTGCAGATGCTTTGCACAGCCTGGCTAAAGCTCTGGGAAGACCATCTCAACCTTTGATCCCTTTGGGGAAAGAAGCAGTGATTTGACCGGGCTTTTTTGGAACACATGCTGTGGACATCTGTGTCAGCAGACCCTAATCAAGGCAGACCCATAGCGCTGGACCAGTTTGTGTTCCAGGATTCAGACAAGAATATGAAATTCCTGATGGGATAACTAGCTACCTGTAGGGGCATGGATGAGTTTCCTGGATAGATTGTGAATGAGTGACAGTTTAATCCAGGTTTTTTCCATGTCTGTTCTTTAGGGTTTTTTCTGTCTTTTTTAAAATCTAGGAGTCTTAAGAAGAGTGGTTCAGAGTAGTACCCAGAAGTTTGCTAGCTTCAGAAGGAAAATGACTATTCAGTTCTTTGTAGTTTTGTCTCCATCTCTCCCCATTCCCCATCTGAATTAACAAGAGTAAAAAAAAGAAAAATTCTTTGAAAGTTTCACAGGATTTTGCATCCAAGAAAGACTGATGCAAAGAACCCTATAATTTAGTCTGCTCATAATCCAAACTAGAAATGTGAGGGGGAAAAAAAGTCTCCACACATTCCCCCCCTGCACTTCTTGAAGCCCTCAAGGCCTTCCAAAATCTGGTAACTGAAGCAAAGCTGGAAACGAGTTTGCCATTCATCGTCTCTGGTGCTGTAGACCTCTAGCACGATTCCAAGTTCTCAAAACCCCACATTACAAGATACAGCAAGGCTTTAGGGCCTAAGCAAGGCACTCAATCTGTTACAGCGGCACGAGTTATGAGCAAAATCAAAGTAAATGGGCAAAACAACTAATCCATATACCAACCAGCTGGTTTCAAGCATGGCTCATCTTGACTAGTGCAAACCATCTCACCCTAACCTCACGGCTTCACCTGCCCCCAGCCCAGATTCCTTCTTATTTCAGCACACATGGCCAAAATCCCCAGCAGGAGCAAAGCCTATGCTCCAGCCTCTAGGACAAGGATTTGCAGCTCATTTCAGCATCTGACAGTCATGAGAACTGGAATGTCTTTTCCTCTGGCTTTGCCCCTTTAGCTGACCATTTTGTGAAACTCGCACTGAGAACCTCTCTTCTCTTGCCCCTAACCCACTTTAAATTGCTTGGAGTAGTCAACAGTGCAAAATTTACCATCCCTGAAACAGGCATAAGTAGTAGCCAAATGTACAAGCACAAAGCAACTCAGGTTGGTTGGGACACAGCAGGGTAACGAGGAGGCTTGATGGCAGACAACGCAGGAATAGCTCCGCCATGTTCTGTAAGCCACTGTCAGTACTGGTCTGACAGTGCCAAATCCAGACATGAACTAGGAGGTGAACATGGAAGGCATCAATAACTCAGCAGCAGCCCCACGGACTGCCCCCACTCAGCCTCTCACTACCATGAGATCTTTTGCATTGGGCCGCAGAATGGTTTAATAAATAATTTATCTGAGAGTAGAGCCCCATTAACAAAACATATTATACCTTTGCACGCATGAGTGGTCCAACACAAGGTCAGGAACAGGAAAGGAGAGCGTGGGGGGAAAAAACAACAAAAAAAGTCCCACAGATAGCCACAGCACATCCTTGGTTTTCTTAGGTTTGTCTCTTACTCTTCAAGTCACCCACACAGCAGAAAATGGGACAGGGAAGTCCAGCTGTTTCAATAGCATGACTTAACATGGGCCTTTGGCACGAGGATAAATTTTGCCCTGAATTAACAAGAGCAATAGTAGCTGGAGTATTTGAGAGGCACTGTCAATATTTGCTCCACTTGTCATTGACAGAAAGCACAAATCCTGTAGTCTGAGTTTCGGTCAAACACGCTCATCTAGAAGCACTGAAGCAGGCTCTGCTCAGGGTGCTAATACGATTAGCACCCGCGAGGGACCTGCCTGGGCAGTAACCCCAACGGGTGGGACAAGCTGGGTGAGCAGCAGAGAAGGGAGGCAAGGGGAAGACAGTCCCACTGCTATCATGTAAAGTGTCATGACTAAAGTGACACCAGGTAGCAGAAGCATCTATTCTACGCTAGAAGTAAATGCTTCATAAGGACAGGTATTCTCCTGAGAATATCTCTCCAATATGAGAAACATTTAGCACCTTGCCAGTTAGCGTTACGTGAACCTTCATAAATTAACCTAACCCCTTGTAGATTATTTTTTACTCCCCGCTGACTCCTGCCTTAGACATTGGCACTGGCAAGGAGTTCCCAGGATCCATGCTTCTAAAGCCAGCCTTAACACACCAATGATGTTATCTGTAAGCTATGTTTATCAGAGTATGCTACTGGATTTTGAAAGTCTCTTCCCAGTTACTTTCTTTCCTGGTTGGACATTGGGCACAGCCAGCACTATTTCCTCAGCACACTCCTGAATTTCTCTCTTCACTGCCACCCCCCCCCCCCTTAGCAAGAAAGGACTCTGTTGAAAACTTTTCTAGCAGGATATAATACCAAAGGTGTGACTTAAGGTTGCCAAGTTCACGGACAGGTGGCAGCCTACTTCTCTTGCAGGGAAATTACTTCTCTGATTTACTAAATTCACACAGCAAATTGAATGAACTACATCCATGTTAGAAGCCCAGTATGGGTCACCATTTCAATTGCTCCCCTCGGTCACTCAGCCACACACGTCTTTGCTGTAGGGTAGGGGGAAAAAAGAACCAGGCAACTCGCCACCCGACCACCAAGAGGATGATTTGAAAGGAGAACAAGCAGAAGGCTTCACAAGAAGCAGCTTAATCATCTGTTATTCTCCAGCATGGTGGTGGTGGCCTTTCTGTGCACATTAGTGAGGTACCATGACAGGAATTTGGTGCAGCGCAAGGCGTCTGCATCTTCATGCGCATACTTTCTTGCTCCGCTGTCACTTGGTTTCTCTCCCAGCTACAAATTCACATCTGCTTAACTTCATTACTTTCAAGGCAACCTGTCTGGCTCCAGAGAGCCATCAGGTTCCTTTGGTCCCTAAAGCCAGTGTTTAATATAGCCTGCAGCCATTCTAGAAAACACACACAGCGCCTCGGGACAGCTGGTACTGGAGCCCCAGTGGGGACCAAGCTCCAGCTGTGCTATGCACACAGACACAGGCAGAGAGTCTGTCCCAGACAGCTCAAGACATGCAAGGAGGTCTGTGATGCAAATGACTGCAGCTCACACGGACCACCTGAGCTGGCCAGGGTACCAGTAGTGGTCAGAGGCATCTTCCAGCTGCAGGCATTTCTACCTTCTGCAGCCCGGCTGATTTCCGTCATGCACCCCCTCACGCTGACACCTAGAACAAAGCTGAACAACGGCATGCTCCTCTGCTATTACTGTATTTAACGCACTGCGCTATTGCGGGAAGCTATCCCAGCCAGACAGGGAATCTGCAGTCTGGGGACCATCCGTCCACAGAAACACCACTTGAACCCCAGATGAGAAGTCCCATTTCATTAGAGCAATCCAGCTGCACCTAATTCAAACAGCAATGAGCTTGCTGTCTGCTTTCTTACATTACTTCTTCCTGAATCCTTCTGCTCCACTCTACATCAAGGAAAAAAAAAAAAAAATCATTTCTTTCCTCCAGAGCTAATTCCCATACACTGCAATGAGAGAAATGCAATGTTCTGAGCAATAAAAGCTGGAAAGTGGAATTATTTTCTGCACCATTCAGACGGAAATGAAGCCTAGCCTCAATTCTGCCACCCACCTGGAGCCATGGTATGATCCTATAGATCTTTGGATCAATACTGCATCATAGCTACAAAACCAGAAGGGGGGAAAAAAGAGGCGGCACAAAATCAAGGGGTGTAAATTTTAACTAAATTAGTTCCGTGAGGGTTCCCCCCTTCACTGCCACTTTTTGGAAAAAGGTACAGCAGTCAGCTGGGGGACAGAGCAGCACAGACAGAGCATTTCACTTCCTTTAAAAATAGCTGGTGTTTATTCTGAAGGCCTTTACCTCTCACCCCAAATAACCGCACAAGATTATGTTGCATGTTTTCTGTTTGACTATGTGCAGAGAGAACAAGAGAGCGTGGTACACCCTGTGTTATTTCTTAACGATTCACTAAATTGCAGCATCTTCACAGGAGGAGTGGTTTGAACCGCCTCCCTGGTTGCTATCCACCCAGGCATTTTGTTACAGGCTACCAGATGAGTGTCTGCCCACACAGGAGAGAGATGAAGAACGACAGGGTTTTGTGTTTGTTTGCTCTCTTGTAATTTAGGGCTGCCTTACATCACAGCACGTAGCTGAACACGACATCGCCAGGGAGAGCTGGTGCTCAGGACAGCTTTCCCAACTGCCCGATTCCCTGGCTCTCCAGGGACATCTCATTTGTGCCTGAGGGACCGTTATTTCATGGACTCCAGTATGTGGGCTCCAGAGAAACACTGCTCAGAAACCACCTGAGTTAAAAGGGGGAATAAAGTCGTATCCCATAGATTTATTTTGAGCTCTTGGGGTCTTCCCACCTGGGAAGTACACCTTGTTCCTCTTCTCCAGAGAGGAGTCTGGCCCCTACCCTAGAGGTGGCCCAGAGACAGAGATCACCCTGCTGCAGAGGGCTGCCAGCCCCCACACCTCCAGGCACATCCCCAGAAGCCAAAGAAGAATTAAGACATCAGAGCCCTACAGGTCCCTCAGTAGCTGCTTTCTACCAAGCAGAAGAAGCCAAACACGGACATACAGCAAGCCTGCTACGCATGCCAGGGACGCCACACTGCTATAGCAACACCCACCACCTCCGCATCCCAGCCCCAGAGAACGGAGCAGTAACACCTTACCTTCTCCTCCAGGTGAACCGCACGCACAAGCCTCACACCGAAGCCTCTGTGCCAAAGCAGCAGCTCCAGACACGCTTATCCCAGGCATGTACCAAGCAGGTAATGCCCCGCCAGCCTGCAGCAGCCTGGCCCAGGCACCCCTCACCCTGCTGGAAAGGAGGGACTGGTCCCCCAGCTTCTCACTTCTGTTCCCAGGGTCTTGCTAACCACCCGCAGCTGCAGGCCCCCGTGATGGCAGCCTGGCCTCCCTGCCCGCCCACCCAGCACCTGTGGCCCTGCTCGGCCATGGCCTCTTGTTAAAGGCCCATCTTCAGGGTTTGGGCTGATGCTTCAAAGGATAACTCGCTACTGGCCACCCAGACATTGTCTCCTAGCTCGTATCTGAGACCAGCGTGGTAAACAGTGCTGGTGTTTATTACCTTCCCAATCACTGATGTCCTTCTACAGGAGTGCAATTCTTCAGTGCAGGGTTGCTTCCCTCTTTTTTTTGTTTAATCAGAAGCTTTACAAGACCTGATCCTCTCCTTATGCCTTCAGCTCCTGAAGTCCAGTGAATTCAGCTGCCTTTTGCCTTCAAAAAAAAAAAAAAAAAAAGTCCTTAATCCTCCTACCTGACAGGAAAAGCCAAGAGATGAAGATCCCTAAGGTTCGCACTGCAATTCAAAAGAGCCCACAAGATTATTTTAGCTTTCAGTATTGCTTGAGTTATTTTGTGACTGTAAATGCCCACAGTTAACAACAGGGTAACACTGAGCCCAAATCCTTAACTGTTGTACCCAGGACAGCTGCTGCACGTTCCACCTCTAATCAGCCCCGATCCCACAGTGAGAGCCACGCCGACAGACCGCTGTCTTAAATGGGGCACAGAAGTTCATTCTCCCGGATTTCATTGCAGGTTCCTAATCAAGGGCAATATTTATAACCCTAGGTTTATTTCTGTGGTGTCCCCAAACACTTTAGCTAATAGAGATGAACCTTCCAGTACCGGTTTATCTTTTCTCCTTTATGCCAATATTTAATGCCTTCTTTCATCCACTTCAGTAATGAATCATCTGGTTTTGTATGATTAGGGTTATGAACAGCTCAGTACTTGTACAGTGGAACATTAGGGCAGGGATATAGATGCCCATAGGACAGAGATAAGGATTCATGAAAGAGGCGACTGGGCTGATTCGAGAGAAATGCGTTTAAAAATGCATTAGTGAAGAGTAACAGAACGAAAATACTTGATGAATATTTTAAGTGGCCAAATATTAAAAGTGTGTGTGTGTATATATATATTCACAAAATGGAAGGCACTGGTTTTCATGTCCAACCAATCTTTAATTTGCATCACTGATGGGATTTATCTGAATTTGGGGCATGAGTCTGCAAGGTGCTTAGCCTGCTGGCCGGGGTCTAGAAAGGCTTTGAAGCAGAGATTTCATAGTGGGTTTATTCCTATGAGGGAAGTACAGGATAAAGTACAGGATGCATTGAGCTGTTCTGTGGGGACAGTCTGCCACGGCCCGCATCTCCCAGCACTGACCACTTCAGCTGAAGACAAAGACTGTAATACTGTAGCAGTCAATGTTTTACAGGGAAAAAAAATACACTGAGCAGAAAACAACACTGAAACTTTATCCACAGTCTCCCCTCTGTAAAAAGAGAAAACAATGCTTTCAGAGACTCCTGGGAGGCTTAGGATTGCCAGTGACCAACAACCAGGATTTCGCAGTATGAGTCCAAGGTCCTCAGTGACGCATGATTAGATAAATCCATGTAAATTCCCATCTCTAGAAGATACATAAAATGTAACTTAAAAAAAAAGAAAAAGTTCTGTAATGAAAAACTGCATAGAAAAGCCAGAAGCCAACAAAACTCCTTAAAAAATCAGTCATGGCCATTGAAATAATCCTGAAACACTCAAATTAAGAACAAGGTTTTTTTATACCGCTACACACATGTGCATACATAGAGGTGGATAAAGCTCCTTCTCTAAGATTACACCAATTTTACAGGAAAAGTCAAAAAAATCTATAAAAAAGTTACTACATCTCATTAAATCTTGCAGCATTTTTTCAGCAGAGTTTGTAAAGCCTTTGAGAGGTTTCAGCACTACTACCTAAAAGGACAGAGTACTCTCCCTATTACTAAAATGGCCCAAAAGTAGGAGGAGGTTAAGTACTGCAAGGACCCAGCCCTGAGTGCACATCAGTCAAAATGAAAAAATGAACGATTATACGCGCTTTTATTTCCGTGTTCTGAGGTCTTCATCTGTCTGCAGGACAGCATTTAAGCACACACTACGATCCCATGAAGTCCTAACAGAATGGGCACATAACGGAGTGATGCGATAGAGCGACCACATTTCTGCGTGGTTTTTTCGATGACGAACTTCCTGTCGGAATGAATATTTTAAAGCTGGGCTGAATTTATAGCATTAAAAAATTGACAAATGTTTCAGGGAACTTGCACTCTTGGACCTTTTTAAAAAGATGTAAAAAAAAATACAGGTTGATTCACAGATGTTTCGTTATAGACTGCTGCATTTTCTCCCTTCGGACTGCCACCTAAAGATGGCAGTGAAAGCTGTACCTGTACTTCTCAGACCTCTTGGTAAACTGAACCATCATTTTCTGGCTGTAGTTCGGCACGATTGCAGACATACGTACACTGCAACACGCACCGCACGCAGCCCATGGCCATCCTTTGCAGAGACCACTGGCACTTTTCAGTATGGGAAGGCTGTACAAACCATTTTCGTGGCTGTGCCAGAAACTTGGAAGAGTGAGGAAAAACTTGTCGTCGTTGACCACGCACCTCTGAGAAGTTACTTGCTCACACCACAACCGCAACGTGGCTGCACAAAGCTTCAGAGCAGGCACGGCGACCCGTCCGTACCTGGCACTCGTGTCACCGCTGGCAGCGTGAAACGAAATCCATGGGGGATCTCCTACCCGAGTCGCACATTGACTCATCGCAACACTCAATCGCCTTTTTGCTAAATACCCCCACCAAAGAAACCCCAACGATCTCCAGCCAACAGATCTATCGCCAACTGCAGTGCTTCCTCCACCCCCAGACCAGATCGGCACGCTCATTACCAAAAGCATGTAAGGCTTCTGCAGGCTCAAAACGTCTCACATACACTTTTAATTAATTTTTCCAGCCTGCAGGATGAGTAAACACTATTGTTGGTGCTGTCAGCTGCTTGATACAAGTCCCAGACCTCTCTCAGTTTCACTCAGAAATACTTTGACCTCTGTCAAAAATTCATTGACAATAAGGTCTCGCCAAGTAAATGTTTGCAGCAGCAACAAAAGAGGAGGTAATAGTATGCCTGCTATGCATACAAGAGGCATAATACTGGTTTAGATTTCTATGGTAATTTCTTCAGGCCCAGTATCAAGCTTTGGCGACTTTTTAACTGCTGAATTACTGTAATATTTCTCACAAGAAATCCTGAAATGGAGGTTCCGGACATAAAAACTCCTTAGATATATTTTGTACCTAGCGAAAAGCTAAATCTTTATTTATTTATTTACCACTACTGCACTCAAAGGAAAGAGTGGCCAGCAGTCTGTGAAATTATTGTTTGCTTCTAAATGTAGTCACCACAGCTGAGGACTTAATACTTGGCTAATGCCTGCGATTCTTATTAACATAAATATTGTAACAGTCAGGCGGGATGGAAGTCATACATGAGATAAGATCTTGTCTGTGTCTGGTGATACGATCTCAACACTAGTCAATTAAAACTGCTGGAGTATTTCGTAATCATTGTCATATCAAATTACCACCCTGATGCCTACGTTAAGTAGGAAAAGTTATTACATTACCGCGTGGGGCGAAAGAAGGCTAAAAGAATACTGCAGCGCTGGTAGTTTATGGAGACATAAAAATTACTGTGGACAGCGTTATAGTTATTCCGAGGGCCACTATAATTGTATAATAATTCTGTTTACACTTGTCCATCCTATTTTTCTTATAGGAAGTTATATATGAAATTATTCTACAGGACTGTTCAAGGGACTAAGATATAAACCCCGGGAGATTGTTTTTCCTTACTCTTACCACTGGCGCTTTACAATGTACTCTTCTTTGCAGAGGCTGACTTTGGGTAGTCAATATAACATATTCCTATAAGACTGTCAGTAGGATTGGTAGGGTAATTTGCAGAGGTTTTGTGGATCTGCAAATTGAGAATCAGCCCTTGGAGGATTAAGGTTTCAAATTTAATTTTACGCTAATTCTAGGCATTTTTTGAAAAACGACAAGCTTGGCTTTAGTACCTCATATACAACATTATTTACTTCTCCTTGGGCTCTTTTTATTGTTTTGGGAGGATACCAAGATAATGTAACACTGCCCTAACTGCTTAGCTGCATCGAGCTAGGCCATTTGCATGCGGCGTGTCTGACAATTAAGTGCTACGCTGCAGAGTTCATCTGCGAGTAAGCCAGCATTTGGCACCAAGAGGCGCCGAGGCCCGATTCCGCCCCTCTCCGTGCTGGTGAACGTCAGCAGCAGCAAACAGCACATGCTACGCAAAAGGCAGGCGGGTTCACGCCGAATGACCCCCTCCACAAAGATCCGCCACTCCTGTCAACCAATTCCCTTTTATGACTCCTGGGTTGTTCCCTTACGTCACCGGTATTGGTAATTTACATTTTTGATTGGAGGTACCTCCCAGAAAATCCGACTAATGCCAGGGCCCCGCTGTGAGAAACACGGCGCAACCACAAAGTCAGGGCAAGTTCTTGCCCCAAAAATCTCCAGTCTGAAATCTCAGTAATGTCAAGTGCCAAGACCGTACACAGTGTATGTAATCTTACTTGCTGAAATAAATTGCAGATTGTTTTTTTATTTTTTTTAAGAGGGGGGAAAAAAAAATTGGAGAGCACTCGTAGAAATGAGTAAGGTTTCACCTAGTGATAAAGGTAGTTATGCTCCAGTAATGAGGAGAAAGGGAACTTGCTATCAAGAATTAATGAGATCACAAAGAACAGGCAGGGGAAGTGAACGTTTTTAAAATGTCCCTGCTGAACACCAGGAATAATAGAGTGAGAAAAAATGGAGTAGATCCCTGTGGTAAAAACTATTAGAGGCGGCGAATTATAAAACTATTAACCAGAATGTAACTCCCAATTAAAAGATGATTTAACACTGGAATCTGATGGATGAATTTTGATTAAATGGAGAACTATTAGGAGCCCTGGGAAATGGACTTCTCCTGCCAGTTCTAAAAGTTAAAAGGCAGTTTGATATAAAAATTTATAAATTAAGGTTAATTACTTTAAATAACATGGCTGGAAGCAATAAAAAGAAATTTATAATATTCTCTGGAGTTTTAGGAAAATAATATAGATATCCGCACCTCTCAATGGAAAATCGAATTAGCGTCCCCAAGTACAGGTCGACAAAGACAAAGGCAAAATAAACTGGCTGACAAAGGGGTTGCACGGGAAGCTGAACGACTCATAGCCTTTGATCTGCCAGAAAATTCCTTGTCCGGTGTCACCGTGACTCTCTTCTCAGGGTTTTTGTGCAAAGGAGCGGGTGCTTCTTCACTTCAGCCTTTGAAGTCCACAGTGAGCACTCCGCAAACCAAGTGACGGATGCTGAAGATGTCCAAAGAGGCAGGCTGATCCCCCTGCCCTTGAAGAAAGGTTTGGCTCTACAAGCCGGTAGGCAAAAATTGGTATCAGGTAACCAAATCTGCGATAGCAATGGGAGGGGACACAGTAGCCCAAAGCAAGGTCAAACAGGCCTTCTCTTAAGGGCTCATCCTTGTTACTTATAAACCTTTAAATATTGTAAGAAATTATTCAGTCTAGGTGAGGAATGGGCTTGTCCGGAGAGGTGTTGTGGGTTATTCGGAAACGTGGAGTTGGAGAGCAAGCACTGCCCAGCTGCCAGAGACCACGGGTGCCCGCTCCAGCAAGAAGGCTCTCAAAGGCACCTCAGCTGGAGGTGGGTTACATCCCACTACACCAGTTCAGGAATACACTGTAATGGAGAGAAAGAAGAGAGTTTGTGGGGTAAGGCACTTGTTCAGCCTGAATTTCCTTTATCCTTTCAAGTGGATCCCATGGAGGAGGTAGGGATCAAGGGAGAAAAGTATGTGCCCATGTCACTCCGCATCAACTGCCTGGACTGGCTCGTTCCCCGAGGAAACACAGCAGAAGGCAGCAGGAGAGGAACCTTTTTTTATGGATGCACAGGTTCTGCTGTGACAGTCTCCTGGGGTTTCTATGCAGCCGTTGCTGAAGAGGGTCACAGAGGAGGTAGAAAGCCTGGAAAGTTTCCACAGATCCCACAGGATTCCCAGGAAGCTGGAACTGTTCTAAGGAGACGCTCGCCACTAATAGAAACATCTCCTTGCCCCCCTGCTCCACTCTGACCTAGCTGGCACAGGATCTTCCTCAGAGCACTGCAGGAGAGGAGAAGGGAGCATTTGTCAAACCACCGCCACAGGTCAGGTCGCACCAGCGTCTCCAGGTCCGCAGTGCCAGGATGCCGAGGAAGGCTCCCCGCTCCTTTCCGGTGTATGCACCCTAGGTCCATGAAGACTCCCGTAGGAAGCGTGGAGCGTGCTGCAGATTGGTCCTGCCCCTGTTTAGCTACCCACCAAACCCAAACGAAGGGGCAGATCTCTGCAGGCTGACCGCGAGAGTCTGAGCCAGACCCCCGATGTTTTCCGCGCCTCCCCTCCATGAACGCCTGGCCCTGGGGAAGGCCGAGGTGGAGGAAGCAATCGTGCATGCCACGTTCTGCCGCTCATCCAAGTGGATGTGTGCCCTCCTGATACTCGTTGCTTGGAGGGTGGATCCCTTGTGTGCCGTTGGAATGACTGTGCGGTTGCGTACCCACCAAATTCTCCCGTGCCAGCTTCTGTCTCCTGCCGCCCAATGTACGTTTGCACGCCTGTGTCGGTCCCTTTACATACAAACGCACGCTGTTTCACCCTCCTCCTGCCACCTGCCTCCCTCGGTGTCCCGCGAGGGGTGACGCTGTGCCCGCTCTGATCTAAACCGGGTTCACCCCCACCAGCACACAGGGTAACCCATCCCGCTCTGTGAGAAACCACTCTGTTCCACGCCGTGATCAGAAAACCTCTCTGCTGAGCGAGCAATTTTTCCTCTAGTTTTCGGTCTCTTTGAGTGTTGACCCTTGAAATTTCCAACTCCTCCCTAGCCCCTTCCCCACAAGCACGGCTTCAGAGTCACCCCACGCCCCCCCGTTCTTTGTCTTACAGGCTTCCCTGCCCCAGCCAGGGTAAGTGCAGTGCTGTTCCTTTAAGGCTCGGTGCCTGTAAGTGATTACTCTTGGCTATCACTTTTTCTATATCAGACATGTCATGGTGAAGAATCTTCAACCTTGACTCTTACAGCTGCCCTAATTATAGGACATATTTTTGGTGCTGTGTCTTTATTCCTTTCCGTGCTGGCACTCTGACCCCGGTGCTTCCTCCGTCGCGCTTGTGTTAACAAGGTTGTCCATTCTACAGTTTCCTCACTCTGATTTGTAACTCGAAATTACCATATCTGGCTTTCACTCACTGACAACCGTCACTTTAAATAGGCCTTTTAAAGTTAATACGATGTCCATTCTAAAGTGGAGTATTACTTTTCAGTGATGTTAAATGAGCAATTTAGGGAGCTATAGGCTTTTCTTATAAGAAAAATTAAATTTTATCTGCCACTTAATTTATGAACAGGGCTAACCCTAAACAAATCTGTCATAAGCTGCTGCCATCCCTAAAAAAAATAATAATACAAGAATAACTCTAGTTAATGGTGGTAAAATACAGAAGAAATATAGGAATTATTCATAAAAACATGTCTAGCTCACACTTTTTAGAGCCTCAGGTACATGCTGCAGCAGGAATATACTCCCTTTTAGGTCTCAACCGGTGGTCCTAGTGGATCAGTGGCCAGCAGGGACAATATCGGTGACTGGGAAAAACGTTCTGTCAGTGCTATCATGCTACCAGCGGTGCCTCAGTAAGTAAAACAGTCTTCTACTTGCTAGTTTACACTGTCTCGGGGAAGGACATTTTGACGAACATGCATTTTTTGCTGAGATGGATGGAGTTCAGCTACTGCTGGAATGGGCTTTGTCCCAGTCCTTCAATCCCACAGACAATCGGTGAGGAGCCTGCCCAGCTTTCCTCCAAAAAAAGCAAGGCTTCACAGCCTGCTGAAAAGGAAGGGGATAACGATGATGTTCATCCTCTGATGAAATCAGGGGAGCAGGAGCTGAGAGATCTGGCCTGTGTCCATGGTTTATCACTCACGCCCTGCTGCGCCATGCTCTCTGACCAGGCTCTCCTTCAGAGCCATGCATGGGTGCCTGGAAAGCCTCGGCTTCCAGCCGTCCGCCTTCCACCGCTGCCTAAGCGGGGCCGAAAATCTCCTCTCTTCTCACTGGGTTGCGAGACTAAGTTCCCTCCCGTTTGGCAAATGATTTGAGAACAAACCTCCCTTCTTGCAGAGAGTCCCCAGCTCCAGCCAGCTCAAGCAGCTCCAACCTGCCTGAGATTTCACTGTTCATGTGGGATCAACATGCTGGGCCTAATGTTTTTCCCCTGGCTTCTGAAAGGTCAGAACGGCAGTATATTGAATCTCTAAACATACTGATCACACAGCTCTGCTAGCTCACTAGAATCCATTAATATCCAGGATACTGGAAGGGAAAGGGGAAAAAACCTTCCTCCATGAACTTAAATCAATTAGCTGGGACTAAAAAATGTAGATTCTTGTGGAAGAATAAAAAATGGAAAACACCAGGCCTCATTATCCTGTCCCTGAAGTGCCAGAGGGTAAAATTATCTTTCATGATGATGTTCTGCATTGATTAGCCAAACATGTAGGAAATCATATTAAAGATTTGACACCTGATGTGGGATCAGAAGAGCTGTGTGCTACAGTGGCACATGCAAATGTTGTGGTGAAGCGGTATGTGCTTTGGCCAAAGGAAAGAAAGACAAGAAAGTGTGGAAATACGACGGGGAAAAGAAAACTTGGAGAATTCCCTGTGGAAGAATCTTCTAGGTTTTAATGCTCAGTTCAAGAAAAAAAAAAAAAAATCTGTTTCCACAGAAGGTACTTCAAGAAGCTATATAATAATTTCCAGATAATTTCTTCTTTGCTTTTTGTTAATTACCCTGTAGAACCCTGTAACCAGAAGTTGATTAGATGTATTCAAGTTCGATAGACAGAGTAAATTCTAGACATCCATATGCAGGTATCAAGCACTCTCAAAAAGACACGTTAGCAAGGTTCATAGTTCTGGAGTGACCTAACTGTGGATTCAATAAAAAAAAAAATAGATAAAGCTAGAATTAACCGACAGAAACACTGCCATGAAATGGGAGACTAAGAGCTACAGGTGCATTGAACTGACATAACTCAGCTTCAGAGAAGCCACAGTCACTTCCACCACCCGAGACCAGGCTCTTGTAGTCACCGTAAGAGCAGGGCAGAAGGAGCTGGTCTTGACCTTCTGGACCAAGGGTGAAATCCTGGCCTTGCTGGAATCCACAGAGAAGTCTCCACCATCCCTGTATCTGCAGACGCCTCCACGCTAAGCACCTGCCTCCTCCAGAGCTGCAAAAGGAATCACAAATGACTGCGGCTCCTGCCTCCTGCGTACCTGCAGCACCATGGGGAAAACCCACTTTGTCTTCAGCGTCAGCCAGGTACCGGGGTAGAGGCCAATCACCCCTGTACTGACAGAAGCCATTTCACTGAACTCCACAGCTTTACAGTCCCAAATCAGGAAGGGGAAGGAAACAACTTTTAGCTGCTGAAGTAGCACCACTACCATAGTGAGCCACCTTGCCTGAATCCAGGCCAGAGACACAGCACTGCTACGAGAATCTGCCGTTGAGTATTATGGCCTTGCAAACCAAGTAGCCTGCAGAAGCGGCTTTTCTCATGACTCTTTACTGGTGGTGAGGATCACAATGCGCGTCTCTCTGATCAAAATGCTGACTGCCTTCAAAACCAGACGAACCATTAGATGAAAACGTTGTATAAAGTCATTATAGGCCTGTGCTCTTATCAGACAACCACAATCAGCAGCTCTGGGATCTTCCAGCACTTCAGGGCTAATTTCTACGTCAGTGTTAAGTAAATTCCGTGGCACGGATAACCTAAATTATTTGGCAGATTAGACTGCAGGAAGCATAGCAAACATTACTTAAAGCGTTTTTAAAACGGCTGTGCAAAGTGCATAATAGCGATAAAATAGAGCAATACCTAATTAATATGCACAAAAAAGCCCTATAGGTAAATAATTTTAACCCCTTTCTTACAACTGATTCTTAAGGATGGCGTGAACAGAACACATCCTGCAGTCAGCTAAGCAGAAAAACATCCTGGATATAGGATGAGGCTGCCACGAGTGCAAGTCTCTAACAGAAGAAAACCACCTATAAACAGAGTGAGACTGAGGCTTCCCATTCAAAATGATGTTTTTCCTCTCATTACTCCGATGTTGGCATCACTCTACCAATTCACTCAGCTCTCTTAGCACTGAGCTCCTTACCTCCAGTTCTCTCTCCCTGTTTATTCCCATTGCCTTGTGAATATGAACATTTTTCTCCCTTCTGGACTACAGAAACCAAGTCTTGCCCTACTGTAGGGCAAGACTCTGAACATGATATGGCCCATTGCTTCATCTGATACGTGCTCCCTACTTCTTCCCACCATATCCTGCTTCCACATTGTTGTTCCACAACATAAAGTCACGCGCTTGACGCATGGCCCACCCACCCACCGAAGGTCCATGCTGCCTTCAGCAAGGTTCTCACCCATGCACTCTCAGTTCTCTCTGTGGTTCTTTCAAAAGGGACTCTCTTCTCTGGCTTTACTTCCATCTCATACTTGGTATTTAGACCCAGCAATGACCATCACAGTCCCTGGGCAGTTTTCCGTGCAGACGTGGGGCAAGCAGCGGAGCTCCAGCGGAGCAGAGTTTTCAACATGCTTTACGACCCCACACGGCTGTATTCAGACTGGAACATTTGAACTCCAAACTGAGCAACTGAACACACATGAAAATTGCTGCTGACAGTGTAACTAAATAAAAGACCTACTTTTCTAATCCCTGAGGCCAATACAAGAAACAGTGGTGAAGAAATGGATATTTTTCATCCATTTGGCTGCAGTGATCACCACTAAATTTGAACACAAAGCTCAACAGACCCATGCAGTGTCACCAAAAGTCCTGGAGTGGACTGTCAGGTGGTAATACATCACTTGGAAATTCCTTTATGGGTGGAATCATAAACCGATTTTGGAGCAAAAGTTTTATGGAAAGTCACTGAGTTCTGGGGGGAAGGAAAGCTTTGATTTCTCCTCTTCCTCCTGTTTTTCCTCCCAGTCCAGACCACCCCACCCCATCCCACCAACAAATTAATCAGGTTTGAGCACCCAGTTTAAAATTTCTGGAGGAGCATTGTCTGTATTTGCAGATGGACAGCAGGTACTGCTGAAGACCACGACTTCCTCACGATGCCCGTGTCACCCCAGAGCCAGGGGTGACCTAATAGCGTGAAAAAAGCAGGCTAAATCTGCAGAAGATTATTTTATGGGCACAAAGTTACAGAGGACCGATGACAAGAAGCCAATACAGCTGATGCACTTTCCTGGACTATTTAGACAAATGGCCCACGCAATATAGTCCCAGTGGCAGCTCCCTGAGTAGTGCGGTAGCAGGAGGCAAGTACAGTATCCATATATTCACAGGTACCTCTAATGTACACAAAAATGTATAATAAGCATCAGCAGTCTTCGTTGGAGTGCAACCAAGAATTATGGAGATCCTAACCTTGCAAGCCGAATAAATTATTGGCAGAGGATTATTATGTATTCCAACAATATCTAATGTACCTCTTTGTCTCTCATAAATTACAGGGCATCCTCTGACTCCTAGAATACACTCTGTCTCATGCATAGCCACTATATAGTCTTTTTTTCCCCTCTACCTACACACAATAGAAACTCCAATCAGCATGGTCTTGCATAGAGATTTTAATAGCCGAGAAAAACGTACTTGTAGTCACACGTTCACTGGCCTGGTGTAACTATTTCAATTACCAAAGCAAATGACCACAATTTAAATGTGCTGATAAAGGGGAAGCTCATTTGTCGTCTGTATGTAAGAATGTCATTATTAGCTACAGACGCACCCCTGCTCACAATTCCATGGGAATTTTACCATTGTACAAAGTATCTCCACCCACTGTAGGCTACAGTAGAGTCTCCATGATCATTTGACTTTCTGCCTTTCCGTCAAAAAACTGCCAATAACACCTGCTTCTGCATTGACTTACCCAATGCAGACTTCACGACGACTCCCAATAGTGAGTCATCAAACTCAGTTCACTCCAGCAACAACAACAACAAAAAAATGCCTTGTGTTTTAACACCTTCCACTCACAACCGATTAGAGATGACACCCAGCAAATCTTAGGCCCCGGTACTCTCTGTGCATCAGCACCAGCTAAGCTTGCTGATTTGCATCGATAAATAGCTGGCCCTCCGGTGATCTTCAAATTAGCAGAACTTGGTGCATTTGCCCTTCTTTGCTGAGTGCTTTTGTCCACATCCAGGCAGCACTGGAACTGGCTGACTGTTATTTTCCAGCAGATTTCTCCAGACATTGGGTACCTGCTTCAGGATTTTTAAACATCTGGATATACCAAAAAGCACCACAGAGTTAGAAAGTTCTGTACCCCAGAACCCGCTCTTTTAGTGTCCACTTCTGCTAGCAAAGACATGAAAAACATATTTGGTTGTGTGCTGCATTAAAACTGCAAAGAAAGATAAAATTACTTTGAAACGGCCCATTCCATTTACAAGGCCACAAGTACAATTGTTTTGCGTTATTCTCTGAAATTCTTTCTGTTTCAGGTTCCTTTTACCACTCGGACCGTCACATACACACACTCACACATTCACACCCTCCTTCAACATGAAGAGTCCAAGAGGGATATTGTGCATAAGCCTTCATGAGCTCTATTTTTAATATATATTAACAAGATGACAGATACCCTGAGTAGACTGGTCAGGGAAAGCAAACGAAGAAAGAAATATTCTCAGGGTGTTATTGATTAACTGTTTTTCAGAACAGAAGGAATCATTTTTAACTGGTTTAAACTATGATGGACCCAAGTGGAAAATGCAAGCAGAGTTAGCAAGAAGCATAATTGACTGGGCACGGAACTAAGTAACCTCTCAGCATGCTGGAAGTGGTGGAGCGAGGGGGGTTACAGCCGGGGCTGCTCCGGACCCAGGGCCCTTTCTTCCCAAAGTGAACTCTGCCAGCAGCCAAAGACAACGACAAGAAGTAAAGGGAGGGGGAAAAAAGGGAAAA